>VSMD01086539.1:0-111498 GCA_008750895.1 Mirza zaza
ATTAGGCTTGTGAAATATTTTTGTCCTGATGTCTTTAAAAGATATCCCCACATGATTTTGGGGTGGTTTGGAAGTGGCAGACGAAGAGGACTTGAGATGTTGAGGTTCACTGCAAAGTCCATCCTTCAGGGCCCTAATTATAAATACTTTCGTGCATGTGCCGCAACCATTGGAGGGACCCTGAACCTGTACGGGAGGGTGGGCTTCACTGCCTCGTGTCCTCTCCAGGAGGTCAGGAGAATGCCTTGTGAAAGCAGATGTTTAGCAAATGTTACATTGATTGGTGACCTACACGGTCTGTGTAATTTTCTTTTATCAAACCAACGAGGAGGTGTAGTGGAGTCAGACAAGCATAACTAAAATGCTCAAAAGGACACTGATCAGGAGCTACTTATAACACCAAGTATGGAATAACACAGGTTGAAGAAGATGTAAATTATGAAAAGTGTGATCTTAACAAAAGTGCAAACACTTAAAAGTTATCTCTAGGGGATACATTTTCATATTGCAGAGAGATCATCTTAGGTCCAATAAAAGTAAATGCTTTTTGGCATTGTGGGAATTAAGTCTAGGGAATATCTGTCATTCAGGTAGAAATGAGGTTGGCCATAGAATCCTCCACACGATTTAGACAAATGTGTAAAGGAAACAATCCACTGGGAGAAGCTCTCCTGAGGCAGCGCAACCTGGGCCTCACCTGGGCCAGGTGTGGGGAGAACGTGATCTGGCCGTCATCCACATTTCCCATTCCGTCTCCTCTCTCCTTTCATCTGAAGGCAGCATTCTGAAGTAAGCAACTGTTGTGGTTCCATTTGTGATCCAGCCCTCAGCCTCAACAGCATCTGTTATGTAACTATTTTTTTCAGTTCTATAACCTCACTTTATATACCCGAGGAACTGCAGGTTTCTTGCATAATGAGATGTTTTTACAGAACACTTCTTAAGGTATGTATGTTATTCATTTCCTTGTATCCTGTACCTAACGTAGACCCTGGGGCATTACAAGCATACAGAGTGTGGATGCAGAGACGGATGGAGGATGACAGGGATGATGGGTGGATGGAAGGAACAGACAGAAGGAAGTAGAGAATGAGTGAAACGATGATGGATGGGTGAGTGTGGCCAAGTAGGGTTTTCCTCTTTCTGTAAGTTTCTCCCAGTCTATGATCCTGATTTGGAAGAATTACAGTAAAAATGACCTAATTCGTGCAGATCTCTGAGAGGTTTTATACTTTGCCTAAGGTCACAAGTTCATAAGTGGCAGAGTCAGAGTCTGAACTCAGGTTTATCTAATTTCATGTGTACAACAGAGTAGACCCTGGAATCAGATACAGATTATGCGCGTAGGTGGCTGAGCCTCTAAGCCCTAGGATTTGAGAGGCTGCTGTGAGAGAGATGGTACCCGAAATGAGCACAGACCAATGTATGTTATTTAAAGAACAGTTAGCTAGAATGAAAAAGAGCATGGGGAGAGCCAGCATATAGCTGTGAAAATAGAAAAGTCCTTGCATAATAGGTAACTGAATCAGGGCCTTGCAGTGCATTCCAGCTTTAGAAAGGAGAGTGGAAAGCTTTTTAAAATGAGCAAAGTTTAACCATTTGTTTCTCTTTTGTATATCTCCATTATATTATAACCATCAAAATTAGTATTCCTCGTGCTTCTAAACTGCTTTTGTGGTTGGTACCAGTTCCAGAGGAGATTGAGAAGCACACCCCAGCCTGTCTCTCCCATGGAGCACATGGAACAGCTAGTAGAGGTCTGTGATGGTAAACAATAGCAGACAGATTGAGGAAGAAAACCAGATTTTGATATACCCCCCAAAACCAGTGAAAAGTTTACCATATTTTTTTCCTCTGGTCCTCCTGCTACCTCCAAGATGTAGCTGCAGTGGCAGGAAGTATGTGTAGCGTAAGGTAAGCAAAGACCTAGTTTTATGGACAAAGACTCAAAAAGAGGAACATTAGGAAACTGGAAAGTAATGGGAAGATCATGAGGAGGGTGGAGCTCAGGAAGGAGGCCCCATAAAATTGTTTATGCATTGGACTCATTTTTGATCTGTGCATGCATAGATCTGATTCTAAACAGCCTACCAAAGACTGAGTACTGACCTCACTACCTACTCCCAGTCAGCCACTGGGTAGCCCACCAGGAGGACAGATCTGAAGAGCACCCCAAATACTGACCTGACTTTGCAACCACAGACCATAGGTGAACTGGAGCTTGCAGCCTGGAACCTAACCCAATCCATGGCCTGCCATGACCCCAAAATATCAACATTTTTCACGGAGGAAAGACACAAATCTACAGATTCAAAAAGCTCAGAGAACCTAATCCACACCCAGACATGTCAGATTAATTGTCCGTAAATTAATGACAATGAGAAATAATAAAAGCAGCTAGAGAACACCGCATTGCTGTAGGGGCACAATGGTCTAAGTGGCTGAGGGTTTATTACCGGGATACAATGGGAGCCAGAAGGAAAGGAAGTGAACAGTAGATTTGAATTGCTGAAAGTAAAGAACTGTCAGAATTCTGTGTGTAGTGAAAGAAAATCTTTCAGGAAAGGTGAAGTAAAGACATTCTCAAGTGAAGAAAAATAAATGAACTTATTGCCAGCAGACTTACTCTAAAGGAGCTGCTAAAAGAAGTTCTTTAGACATAAGGGAAATGATATGAGAAGAAAACTTGGAACACTAGGAATAAAGGAAGAAAAACAGAAATGGGAAATATCTGGGTAAATATAATAGACTCAGATATTTTGAGTTTTAAAAATATGCCAGTATAGTAAACAACACAAACAGTAAGTTAAAATAGCATCCTAGAAAATGTTTAAATAACAAAATAAGGGGGCAGGGAAGGAGAAATAAAAATGAGAGGTAAGAAAAAAATAGAAAACAAATAATAAAAAGCTAGACCCAACCAATGAAAATACAAAGGCTGTCAAAATGGATTTAAAAAACATGACCCAACTACATGTTGTCTTTACAAATCTCACTTCAAATATGGTAATAAAGATAGGATAAAAGTAAAAGAACAGAAAAGTCATACCAAGAAAACACTAATCCAAAGAAAGATGGAGTGACTATGTTAATATCAAACAAAATAGACTGGATTGTAGAGCCAAAAAATATGGATCAGACATAAAGAGGCACATAACATAATGATAAAAGGGTCAACTCATTAGGAAGATGTAACAATACTAAATATGTGCATCTAGTAACAGAATTTAAAAATAGATAAAGCAAAAACTGTTTCAACTGAAAGAAGAAATTAAAAAATCCATAACTAATGTTGGAAACTTCAACATTCATCTCCCAGTAAATGATAGAACTAGTAGATAGAAAATTACAAGGATATAAAAGAACTGAACAATACCTTCAACCAATTAGGATCTAATTGACATTTATAGAACAATCTATCTAACTCTGGTAGAATATATATTCTTTTTGATTATATATAGAACATTCACCAGGAAAGATAAAAGAAACATTAATATAAGATTATTGAAATCATATATTGTCCATTCTATGATCATAATTAAATGAAACAAGATATCAAAAACAGAAATATAATAGGAAATTCTACAAGCACTTAGAAATTAAACAACATATTTCCAAATAAACCATAGATCAAAGGCAGTCTCAAGTGAATTAGAAATCATTTTGAACTGAATGTAAATGGAAACATAACAAAATTGATGAAATGTAGGCAAATCAATGCTGAGATATAAGTTTATAGCATTAAATGATTATAAATAAAACAGTCTCAAATTAATCATCTAAACCTGCACCTTAAAAAACTAGAAAAAAAACAAAACAAACAAAATAAGAGCTTGAAAGGAAATAATAAAGACAAGAGCAAAAAATCAATCAAACTGAAAGCAGAAAAACAATAGAAAAAAATCAATGAAAGCAAAAGCTGATTCTTTGAAAAGATCGATAATATTGACAAACTTCTATGAGTTTGACAAGGAAAACACAGAAAATGCAAATTTTCAATATAAGGGAAGAAATAAAGGATGTCACTACAGGCTTTACAGACATAAAGATAATAGGGGAAAATACTATGCACAACTCTACACACACAAATTCAACAACTTAGTATGTCCCTGAAAAAGTTATCAAACTCATCCAAGATGAAATAGATAACCTGAGTAGTCCCACAACTATTTAAAATTTACATTTGTAGTTAAAGGGCTTTGAAAAAGAAATTTGCAGGCCCAGATAGTTTTTTTGACAAATTCTGCAATCATTTAAAGAAGAAATAACATCACTTCTACATAAGCTTTCAAAAAAGTAGAAAAGGTGGGAATATTTCCCAGCTCATTTTTTTTTTGCAAATGGTTTTATTCCATATGAAAATCAGATAAAGATGATACAAGAAAAGAAAGCTAAAAACTTTCCTCACTAACATAGGAATATATATCCTCAACAAAACAGTGGCAAATAGAATGCTCAGAATATAAAAAGAATAATACACCATGATCAAGTGGGCTTTATCCCAGAAATATATGACCAGTCCAATCTGATTATCAACCCCTGTTATCCACCATATAAACAGTGTAAAGAAGAGAAGCCACATAATCCTATCAGTTGATGCAGAAAAGGCATTTGACAAAATTCAACATGCACCATGATAAACAAGCACAATAATAAAGCCACCTATTAAAAAAGAGACCTATAGTTAATATCATATGTAATGATGAAAGACTAAATGCTTTTTTCTTAAGATCAAGGATGAAAGAAGAATGTCCACCCTTACCACTCCAATTAAACATTGTACTGGAAGTACTGGCTAGTGCAAAAAGGAAAGAAAAAAAAAACAAGCATGGGAATGTAGAATATGGAAAGGAAGAAATAGAATTGCCTCTATTTACAGATAACATGATTATCTACATAGAAAATCCTTTAAAAACTACAAAAACACCCTCCCAGAAGTATACAGTGAATTTAGCAAAGTTACACAATCCAAAGTCAAAACACAAAAGTATCAGTCATTTCTATAGATTAGGCATGTACATTTGGAAATCAAAATGTAAAGAATAATGCCATTTACAATGGCTTTAAATATAAATATAATGAAGCATGTATAAGGTCTGTGTACTGAAAACTATAAAATGATGATATAAAAAGTTGAAGAAGAAAAAATACCTAAATAAATAAAAGACATATCCTGTTCACAGAATGTAAGATTCAGTAAAGATGACAATTCTTCCCAAACTGATGGATGATTTAATATAATTCCAAAGTCCCAAGAAGATTTGTAAATTTAGACAAGCTGAATCTCAAATGTATATTACAAAACAAAGAAGTTGTTTAAATGTATATTATAAAACAAAGAAGTTAAAATAGCTAAAACAGTTTTGAAAAGAAGCATAGAGTAGGAGGTAACACCAACCGCTTTTCAGACTTAAAGCTAAATTAATCAAGTGTGTAGTTTTGGTGAACGCATAGTCCCATAGATCACTGAAACAGAATAGAGCCCGAAAGTAGACCACACACAAAGTATGGCCAATTAATTTAGACAAGGATACAAATTCAATTCAATGTGGAAATGAAAGCCTTTTTCATTAAGTGTCTCAAGAATTGGATACCTATGTGTATGCAAAATAATGAACTCTAAACCTCACACATTTTAAAAATTAAACAGATCACAGGACCCATACATATATCCATGGGCAACTGATTTTTGACAAAGGTGTTCAAGATTATTCAATGGAGAAAATATAAACCTTTGTGCATTAAGCACATTATTAAGGATGTAAAAAGCCTACAGAATAGGAGAATATGTTTGAAAATCATATATCTGATAAAGGTATAGTATTCAAAATATATAAACAATGCTTACAAGTAAACACAAACAACCTAATGCAAAATTGGCAAAGAATTTGAATATACATTTTTCCAAGGATATACAAACAGCCCACAAGCACATGAAAAGATGCTCAACAGCATTAAAGATTAGGAAAATGCAAATCAAAACCACGAGATACCACTAAGATGCTTACAATCAAAAACTGGAAAATCACAAATGTTGGCAAGTATGTGGCAAAACTGGAACCCTTATACATTGCTGGCAGGAATATAAAACAGTTCAACCTCTATTGACAACAGTTTGGCAGTTCCTCAAAAAATTAAACATAGAGTCAGCAATTCCTAGGTATATATCCAATATTTGAAAACAGGAACACAAACAAATACATGCATGTGCATGTTCATAGCATCATAACACCACCAAGCAATTTGGTTCCTGGGTATTTACTCTAAACAGGTGAAAACTTATGTTCACACAAAACCTTGAACATAAATGATTGTTCTCTATTTGTACTCACCCAGAACTAGAAACAACCCCAAACTGTCCTTCAACAAGTGAATAGATACGTGAAGTATGATATGTCTATAAAGCATCATGTCACTCAGCAATAAAGTGGAATAAACTATTGATACACACAACAGCTTGGATGAACATCAAGTGCATTATACTGACTGAAAGAAAACAGTCTACAAAAGATCATACACCCTATTATTTCATTCTTGAATAGACAGGCTGTAGTGAGGGAAAGAGTTCAGTGGATGATGACCAGATTGGGGATGCATGAGAGTGTTTCTGCATAGCGAGAGCTTGAGATTTTTGGGGTGATGTAACTGTATTGTGTACTGATTTGGTTATAGTTACATGAACTTATACATATGTTACAATTCATAGAACTATACATTAAAATAAGTCAATTTTCCAGTAACAGTTAAAAGAAACATAAAAACTGCTGTCAGGATAACAGATTAAAAAATGCACAGGATTTAAATATTGGGATTCAAGGTGTCATATCTTCTTTTTAGTTTCCTAGGTATACCAAATTATATATAATAATAATAAATGATAAATCAATTTTATACATAGAAATAAGATGCTTTAAAATGGCTACTATACAGAGGGGTTTAATCTCTCTCAGTAACTTCAGCAGAAACTAAGCTTAATGATTTTAGTTTTCTTCTATGCTATCCTAGATATTAAGGAAAGCAAAAGAACTCTTCTCATCAGTTTTGTCAAAAGTGGGAAGGAGGTGGCTGAAACTAGACGTTGATCTCCCTGCATTGAGCAAGCACTCTGTGAGTGTTCACAGCCCTGTTGGGTGAGTTAACCAAGAACATGACAGTATTTATGGCTTTTTTCTGGGGTACTCGGTAACGCACTCATCTTTTGTGGACTATATTTTCATAAAGTTTAAACTGAAGCTTAATTATTAGGGGAAAAGAAATCTGCTGTCTTGTCTTTTTTGCTGCTTCAGGTAGTACTTGGGATGCACCCCCTGCTCAGTCCTACCTGATGCATAGCTATAATCTGTTCATACCCCAGTGGATCCACGTTTCATGGCGAGGTGTGTGTGATTCAGCTCTGTTTATCTTGTACCAACAGATGCCTAGAGAGTGGGCAGCCCTCCGCATATACACAGTGAATGATGGATGGAGGGATGGATGGTGGCTGTCTGGAGAGCCAGGTGGAAGAGGCGAGGGAGGGCCCAAAGGAGGCGGTGCATGAGGAAGAGAAGGAGAAGACCCATCTTTGTTCTTTGTAGTCATCACTACAAATTACCCCCAGACTGTGACTCTCATTTGGAAGACGTGCAAAATAAAAATGATCTAAGGTATGCAAAGCTTACACATTTATTAGTGGCTTATGCAGTAACTTTTCTTTTAATGCTTCCGTGGCAATAGTAGCAACAAATTAATAAAAGCTTAATTTTTATACAAATAGTTTTATTACAAATTTGAATTCTTAAGAAATACACATTTAAAGAAATTACATAAAAGGCCTTAGTAGTCTTAAAAACGTTTTGGAGACTTATAGGAAAATGTCATTTCAGGCACAGTGGTCCAAATCTGCCCTCCTGGCATCCATCCGTTCCCCTGCAGTCTGAACACAGCTCATGAGAAACCAAGGAAGTGGCCCGAATGTGCTTATGTGTAAAAATACTGACATTTTGATTCAACAGAGCTGTTTTTCAAGTCAGGATGCAGAATGAGGAATACTAATGACATGAAGGCCTTTAAGGTTGTTGTTTTGAAGTCAAGTCATTCAGTTTGTGATTAGTGTTTAAAACCCTGAAAATATTTAATACAGAATAAAAACAATAAGCTCAAAGTACATGTTTCAGTATAATAGACACCATATTCATGAACCTGGGTTTGGTTTTGGCAATACAGAATTTTTGGTTTAGAAGTGAACAATGAAAACTAATGTTTCACATTCAACATCCTAGTGTTTAAAAGCCTATGTTAAAGGACAGCACAGTCTTTTAAAGGAAAAAAACTATGTAAGCTTTATTTTAACAGTGGAAGTTAAACTAAACCTTGATCTGCCTAATTGCTGACATCTATATAAATTACTAATATATATATATTTAATTTCTGACTACCTTTGGACCATCTTTATTCCACAGGAAAGTTGTGATTTTTGCCAAAGCAGCTGCATAGGACCATGCATAGCAGAGAGACATATTTGGGGGGTGGAAGGTCGTCTACTGAGTCCGTAATTCCATTTGGAGGTTCAAAAAACTGTTTTTACATTACTACTATTTGTACAGACCAAGGGACCTGAATTTTGAAATAGCTAGACACTGATATAAACAAACATTTATCTCTGGGGGTGAAAAATTAATTATAATACAAGAATGAAAATGGGCAGACAGTGTGGGAGGCGCCACACTCCTCCTAGCACCCTTTGGTTTCTCAATGGAGTTCTCACTTCATGCCTCAGTGCACCGGATTGCAGAATATATTTATATTTTATTACATCAAAAGTGCCGTTTGGTATGCCACTATTGAAAGCTTATCCATGTCTTTTTTTTTTCTCCTTCAGCAAGTAGAGGCCAATGAAGCAGGGCGTGTTAGTTACGCAGATTCCTATAAGGCACTTTATGGTTTCATACTGGACAGTGAGGTACACAGGATATATTTCTAGGGTTCGTTGCTGTTAAAAAGGAGAAGAAGGGTAGCACCATGCTGACATCAGCTGGGAGTCAGGCTCCATCATGTTCTTCTCATACAGACTTGGCAGCGGCTGACGTGCGTGCGCAGCTCCCCTGCCTTCAAGGTGGACGGCGTGGGCTTCCTAAAACGCAGCACAGAGAGACCATTGGCCATCACCTCCCAGCACATCCACCCTCGGCCCCCCAGCCCTGCTCAGAAGTCTCCAAGGCACTAGATGGGCACCGGCCTCTGGCATCAGGCCCCACCCTGGGCATGACCGTGGCCATCACCAGCCTTACTCTGGGCAGGCACCTCCTGGGGGCAGCGCCCCACAGCTCCCCATACATTGCGGGTTACTGTCTGACCGGGGTCAACGACCTGCCCCAGCATACACAGCCCACTGGGCAGGGCCGAGGTCACCCCATATGGGTTTGGCTCCAAACTCTGAACCATTTCCCACTGTGCCACCCTGCCTCTAGGCACCATAATTTAACTTCTTTTCTTCTCCCCTTAACTAGATTATAAACCCCTCCAGGTTAAGAAGACGATACTATTCTTCTCTGCAACACGTTACATACATAGCAAGTGTTTATTAAATATTTGTCAAATGATGTGATGAGTAACAAATCTGGAATAACTAACCAGACCTCAACATACTTTTATAACTCCTGAGGGATTTATATGCCTATGGTCAGATTCGAGGCCCAAGAGAGGGGAAGACACCTAGTGTCCCTAACGCTTCTTCCTCCTAGAAATTCTACACTATTTTGATTGTTGTAAAGGTGAAATCTGAACTAAAATGGACACTAATAAAATTCTGTCAAAATAAAAATAGCCATATATATGAGCACTTTGTCTTAAAATTGAGGCTGGTTATTTTAGCAACTTTGGGTACAAATTCTAGTGCCCCCAAAATTAATTATTTGAATTAATGAGATTTTACCTAATTTTGTTTGAGAAAACATTTTAGTGTGTTGTATCAGGCTGCTGGTTCAAAACAAAATTCCATTATTACCTATTAACCCTATAATAGGAAGCTCTAGCAGCTGAAACGTGAACAAAGTGTGTTCATTTCAGCAGTTAACTGTCAAATTCTACCTGCGGCAGTGATGCCAAGTTTCCAGTTGCCTAAAAGGCTAGTATAAGCCACCAGTTAGGCACGAGGTACTTTTTTGAAGGGTAAAGAATTAAATGGAGCTAATGTTTTGAGTTTTATGATCTCAGCTGGAAAGAGACAGGATTGTAGCAGAGTTCCATATATTTCTCGCCAAAAAGGTAGAGACAGAAAGACTTCTCTCCAGGGGTGAGAAGCATTTATCTTGGGAATGAACAGCACGCCAGTGTTTCGGCCCCATCAGCCTCCTGCGCGCGGCTCCCGAGGGCCGGCTGGCGCTCTGCAGAGGCTGCAGCATTCATTCCTGCGCTGTCCATCCGGGCTGGGCCAGGCTCCAGAGCAGCTCCAACGAGGCTCACAGCCACTTAGAACCGTTGTTTTAAAGGTTCAATTTTGGTAATGGAAAGGGAATGAAATGTCCCCCCTCAATTTCAGCTGCGTTTGTCCTGCAATTACTTTTTATTTGCACAGGTCTTAACAAAACGTCTCTTGTGAAGTCGCTCAGAAATTACACAACATGTACACTACGTCCAGCATTATAAATGCTCTGAAAGCAAATGCTGCTCGCTTTCCTCTCCCCTGGACTGTTAAATAGACAAGCTTTTAAACGTGCCCTGTTTGAAGATTTCAGTTACTTTAATTCTGTTTTAGTACATTCACCTAGAGAAATGGAAACTGACCTTTTTCCTTTCACGGTTCTTTAGTAAATAGAAGAATTACGCCTATCACCTAAGGTATGGTTGGAACATTGTCTCGGTTGTCTGCCCGTGTAGAACAGAATCAAATATTCATTACCACATTGGAGAAGCGTTCCTAATGATAGTTTTATGACCACCTTGGAGACTCTGCAAGGGAAGGCCTTACGGATCCCGGATGGCCACAAGGAAAAGTCACAGGGAGGCGGGCCCGCAGAAGGGCGTCTTCCTGACTTACTTGAACATATCGCTTCTCTCTATAGTGGCAAGCCAGAAGCTGTAAGCATTTGCATAGTAATTGCAAGTCCCACGGCCATGGCACTCGATGAATGGTGCGCTTCTGAACTCTTCCAGACAGGACCCTGGGGACGCGAGGGCTTGGCCAGAACCTTCGGCACCGGCGCTGGTGTGCTGCAGAACAAATGTGAGCGTGAGTCAGACGCTCCTCCCCAAAGGCCAGGAGAGATCTGTTGCTCCCAGGAGGGAGCCAGGGCATTCCCTCCGGAAAGCCACACGCTCTGGCCTCATGTGGTCACTCTGGAACACACTCTGCGCCCCACCCCGTGGTGGCCGGCAAGGCAGTCCCTGCACTGCTGGGCGCCGTGGTACTCGGCACAGCACAGAGATCAGCCAGCAGCTCCTCCCCAAATAAAAGGCCAGTCCAGCTTTGTCTGGATTTAAAGAAACGCCGTCCTCACAACATATCATTTTTGAAACACTAGAACTTATTCTAACTCAGAGAATGAGCCAATAGCCAAAAGGTACAAATAATGTTGGAACCAACCAAGGTGAAATCAGACTTTATAAACAAAATCCTGTATTTGCTAAGTTAGATGCTGTCTGTTATCCTATTTTAAAGTAAAGAATAATCTTTATTTTTTCTTTAAAGGCAGAGAAAAATTAAACAAGAGAAAAAAGAATAACTACTATTGTAACTGTTTGTTAAGTTGCATTTTGGTCTAGCAGGTTTGAGTAGGACCTGCCTGTACTCAGAAACCAACACCTGGGGATGAATGGCCGACAGCCTTGAGGTAGACGCACCCAAACACCCCCAGGACTATGATTCAGGTATGAGAAATGCGAACTCTAGACTTTTAGAGCTGCGAGGGACCTTGGAGGACAAGTCCAGCTGCATCGATTCCTGGGTGAGGGTAAGAGGACCCTGGTATGCCCTGGAATCTGACCATGACCACACAGGCTCAAGGCGCAGCGGGGGACAGAACTGGGCCGTCCAGACCTCCAGACCAGAGCCCTCGCCAGGGACTCAGAAGCAGCACCAGGTAACACTGTTCTCTAGAACATGGTTATTTTCATTTGCTCTTGATTTGAAGGAACTGTGGGCAACCACTGTTTCAGACCTGCATATGACACCAGGACAAGAGACAGTGCTGGTGACAGATGCTTCCCTGTGCTTCTTTACCCCTGGGTCAGTGGGCTTTCTCTGACGTACAGAGATGCCGTGTCGTGTTTCTTAGAATTGTGAAATCAGAAATCCAATCTACCTTTTAAAGAAAATTGCACACATATATCATTGTTAGTGTCTTGATTTCCCTATACGGCATTTCCAACTTTTGGCTCTCTTGATAAAGCAGTTACAACGCATCGTTTAGAATTACTGGAGCAACCTGTTAATCTGGTGGTGCTGTTGTCGCAAACTCTTTGGATATGTAAGAGTATAACTGCAATAAAACCAACCCAGCAAACCATGTGGTCAAACTTGAGTAGGTACACAAGCATTTTAAAAATTGCTTTCCTAACAACTTTTCTATACTTGGAATCATTTACAGCAGAAGAAAATAGTTAAGAAGCCCTTCCCTGTTAATCAAATACTAAGGCTAATGTTCATTTGTGGGTCAAATGTACAACTTGGGCACCCCTGGGGGTGTGAAGGTGGGACTGGGCCTTACAATGACAATACAGAAGATGTTTGCATAGTGTCATTTACTGGGACATTCCAGGATAACCCTGACCTAACAAGTTCAGGGTTTGTATCAATACTTTCCACTGAGGCTATAGAACAAAATAAGCTACAACAAATGACTCAAAGAGGTACTTGTTTCCTGTTTTAATTGGCAGCCAGGGGAAAGGGAACCTCTGGGGGATCTCACAGCTGGGGCAGTTGGGTGATAGGAGAGCTGTCCTCACCCCATTAGAGGCCCCAGGCGCAGGCCCAGGAAGACCTTCCTGGAAGGCTACTGCCAGCCAGTCCTTAGGGGTTTCTCCCTAACTCAAGCTTTTGCTTTTCAGTTTGTGTGTGTTTAGTAAAATGCACACTCCCCACATGCAGGCTCACTTCGTCTTCTCCCTGAGAGTCCCTGACTCTCGAGTGGCTGCTCACGTTACAGGTACTGGGGCAGAGAGCACCTGTGTGAGCAGCCGTAGGGGGGCGTGGGTCCAGGCCTGCATTCTAGGAGGACGCTCCTGCCAGCTGCCTGCTCTCAGAGCAGAGGAGGGCTCTGGCTGGCGCTGGAGACCCTCCTGTCCCCAAGCAGAGCAGGCCAGGCTCCTGACCGTGCCTTGGAAGGGGACAGTAAGAGGAGGGAGGAGACACTTAAGCAGCATGATCCAGAGAACTCAGAGGTCATTGCGCTGGAAGAGGAGATAACGGGGCATTAGTGGGGACTCTTCTACAGAAATATGGCATTTCCCCAAATACCTACCATCACAAAGGAGTAGCCAATCCACAGCGATGACCACCCACTGGGGCACGGCGGGATCTGAATGGTCTGACTGTGCACAGCCATCACCATAGCGGGCGCCTCGCACACGGCACACCTGGAAGGTACGAGCAAAGACACTCAGCCCGGCTGGCGGGGCGCAGGGCAGGGCTTTACCTCTCTACCCCCTGCCCTGTTATTTACACACAATCTCCTCACTCAGTCTTTCTGATCCAACTATACATTAAATGCAAACCATTGTGCCCATTGCTTGGACGCTGAGGCTTAGAACCTTCTTGTTGGTATTATAAGCCTGCCTCAGTAGTAAAATATGCAATTAAAAAATAGAGCTGTGTGTGACGGTGAACCTATAGTCCCAGCTACTTGGGAGACTGAGGTGGGAGGAACTGCTTGAGGCTAGGAGTTCAAGGCTGCAGTGAGCTATGATCACACCACTGCACTCCAGCCTGGGCAACAGAGCAAGACCCCATCTCTAAAAACTTAAAAAAAAATAAGACCCAACACTAACTATTTTACCATTTGTTTGGTAGGAGAGAAAGAGAGGAAGGTGGAGCCCTAACAGTGGCAACCCCGGGGGCAGGGTTATGGCCCTTTTCTTTTCTTTGCTGCATATCCACGGCGTGATGAATGCGTAAGGAAAAAGGGCTGACAAATCCAGGAGCTGCCACTTCCACCTGCAAGTTTGTTCTAAGCTATGAACAATCTTTAATATAAGAAAGACACTTAGCGAGCTGAGTAACTAAGACAAGTCATGCATGCTGTAACGCACTTGAGGCTGAATGTCCACAGAAGCCACCTTCAGAAAACTTGTTCAGACGGAAGCCAACAGACCACTGTTCTTATCTGCCTCCAGGACTCAGCTGCTCGAGGCCTGAGGCCGTCAGCATCCACTGCGGCTGAAGCGACCCCCAAAGAACCTCCCAAGGACAGGACACCTCCCAAGCCAGGCTGGCTGAGCTCAGCCACTGGGACTGCACCAAGAATGAATGAACACAACACAGTGCCCTGACCAAACCCTGGATGGTGGGATAACGCTTTGTTTAAAATAAATAAATGAATAAATAATTATATTCAAGTCCCAAAATGAACAGTGTTAACAACGCTGGTAAGTGACTACCAATGGTGTTAATAAGTACACCTAGTTATGTTGGAACATTTGCATGAAAACGGATCAGAAGGGAAGAGGGCCTAAATTAGTCATCTGCTTTTCCATACGCTTGTGTGTGTGTGTGTGTGTGTGTGCGCACGCGCGCGCTCACGCAGTGTGCAATTTTCTATTTTGTTCACACAAATGCAGATGAATTAAAAGTTTCAGTTAAACAACAGTTTCTGAAATTGGCCTTATACATCTGCCACCATCTGTCTGCCAGACACAGGAACCAGAAATGCAGCCTGCAGGGAAGTGTTTTATCTTCTTCAGGCTGAATCTGGGCTGAAGGGATTCAAGTGACTATAGACAGGGAGTGGTCCTCCTCCATCACATGGGTGGCGAGGGAACACAGAGTCGCAGGTGTAAGGCGCTGCATGGTCCCTTAGAATTCATGTGGTCTAATTCCCCACAGTGCTTATGGAGAAACTAAGGCCAGGGTTAGTTGTGTCAAAGCCAGAACTAGAGCTCAGTTCTCCCTGCTCTCCAACCAGGGCTCTTTTCGCTAGAGCAATTAAACAATTAGCAGTTTCCTGATGACTCTTGTCTGCAATAAGCTAGATAATGCTTAGAACATTTTGCCCTACTATCAGGATGAACACAGTAAAGTTGCTACCCTTTCTGCTCAGAATGAAGGATTTTGTATTATTGTTTCTGAAGACAAGCATCAGGACCCCACAAAGACCTGAGAAGACCTGATAAGGAACCTGTTAAGTCCTGAGAAGTGACTGGCGGCGGCGGGGGTAGGGGTGGGGGGGCTCCGAGCCTGGGTCCTGGTCCCTTTTCCCTCTAAACACGGGGCACTGCATAGCTAATACTGCTGCACCTTTCTTCCTATTTGAAAGCTGATAATTACCTTAAAGGGAATATAGAAAAGCTGGGCTCTTTCTCACTCTCACTTTCCTAAGGAAAACTTTCCCTGTCTTGGTATTCTTTTAATTATCTTAAAGTATAAAAAGTAACATTATACAATAGCTACTCAGTTGGATGAATTTATTCTTTTTCCAGTTTTCTATTACTTCTGAGGATGGCTAAGCAATCAACTTTTAATTAGAAGGGAAGAGGCAAAGATAGGACAGTCATGTACTTTCCAGTCACAATAATTTCAATTTCCCATCTTACTTCCTACCAGGCAGGGTCTTGGGTACCTGAAAACATATCCCTGACATTATGTGGATAAGTGCTTAATTTGGGAAGGTGCTCAAACATGTGCATTCTTGATGGATACAATATCACCCCAAGGGAGTAAAAATTGGAGGGGGATTGGGGAGGGCATGTGAAAAAATTATTATTCTTGTACACATTTTAGGTATAAATCTGTATGCTTTTCTGTATAAAGCACAGACATACGATGCATAGGCAGATGAGCCGTGCAGTGTATCTGTGGTATTGCAGTTTCCTGGGGTCCACCTCACACCAGCTGGGATGGCTACTATCAAAAAGAGCGGGGAATAACCCATGTCTCTGAGGACGTGGAGAAACCAGATGCTGTGCGCTGCTCGTGGGAATGTGAAGGGCGTGGTCACGTGGAGAACAGTATGGCGGTTTCTCAAAAAATGAGAAAGAGAACTACTATATGATCCAGCAATTCTGCTCCTGGGTCTACACCCAAAAGAATGAAAAGCAGGGTCTCGAAGAGATGTTCGCACACCCAGGTTCACAGCAGCATTGTTCACAACAGCCAAGATGCGGATGCAACCCAAGTGTCCACCAGCAGATAAGTGGATAAACAAAATACAGCACAGACACACAGCGGAAGGTTATTGCCCTCAAATAGGAAGGGAATTCTGACACCTGCCGCAGCCTTGAAGTCATTATGGGTAGTGAAATAAGGCAGTCACAAAAGGACGGATGCTGCACGATCCCACTTCTGTGACCTCGCTAACGTAGTGAAATCCACACACAGAGTAGACTGCAGGGGAGGGCGAGCCAGTGTTCAGTGGGTACAGAGTTTCAGTTTGGAGAAATGATGAAGTTCTGGAGATGGACGACGGTGATGGTTGAACAATGTGAATGTACTTAATGTCACCAAACTGTTAACTTAAAAATGGTCACAATGGCAAATTTTATGTTACATGCATTTTGCCATTTACCACAATTAAAAATAATTAAGTTTTGAAAATTTCACAGGGGCAGCGGTGATTCAGAAAAACTGTCTTAAAAGGTTATTATTTAGAAAAAAAGAAAGGTTGAGAAAGACTGCCCTAATCTGCTCACGGGAGGAGCAGTGACCACCACTGGGAGTCACACAGAGTAGGAATTCTCTTTTCTTTTTTTCTTTTTTCTTTGAGACAGAGTCTCACTGTATTGCCCAGGCTAGAGTGAGTGCCGTGGCGTCAGCCTAGCTCATAGCAACCTCAAACTCCTGGGCTCAAGCAATCCTGCTGCCTCAGCCTCCCAAGTAGCTGGGACTACAGGCATGTGCCACCATGCCCGGCTAATTTTTTTCTATATATATTAGTTGGACAATTAATTTATTTCTATTTATAGTAGAGACGGGGTCTCGCTCTTGCTCAGGCTGGTCTCGAACTCCTGAGCTCAAACGATCCGCCCACCTCGGCCTCCCAGAGAGCTAGGATTACAGGCTTGAGCCACCGCGCCCGGCCAGGAATTCTCTTTTCAAGCTGGGCATTATCTCGCCATGGTTGTGCACTGTAATTTTTCAAGAGGATAGCTGTGTTTTATATGAAATAATTTTTAAGAGATTTTTCTTCCTCAGTTGTACATTTGCTCCTGCAAATGCTCAACTTACCTACTAATAAATGGTCTAATGTTGTCCCCAGCGATGGGTGCCATGGACATCGGCATGGGCTCAGGAGTAGACAACCAGTACGAATAATCGTTCCGGGATGCGAAGTTGCACACGTTGTTGATGTTGCAGAACAGGAAGGGCATCGTACTGAACTTGCGCAGACAGCTGCCGGCCGTGCCTAAACACAGGGGGAAAGACAACGTGACGGAAGAATTTTCTGCATTTACCTGTATGCAGAATGGATTTCAGCTGGCCAGTAGGCAAAGATGTATATCCAACATAACCATTAAAATGGAAATTTAAAACTTATAATTAGGAAGAAAATATACCAAATAGACCAGTATTATAGTAAGTAAGCAAATTAAATTTAAAATGAACAGGCAAAAGGGAAACACTGTAAAGAATTATGTAGAACATTTCTGACAAAAGGAAACAAAACCAGTTTACCAGCAGAGAGAAACCTTTTCCTAGAACTGAATTCTAGAAGGACTTTAACATGTGGGTTGTTATACAATGGACAGGGACATATTGGACAGTGTCTTTGACAATAGCTTTGCAGAAAGCACAGTAACGCTCTTTATATAGCTGCTCATTGATCCAAACCTCAATAATAATTAAAGACACAGAGCACTGAAACACAGTGTGGTCGGGTATACCTGGCGCAAACTATGGTAATGAGGACAGGTACGCAGCTTTCTGCTGACCTGAACTAGGACAGGGGCAGAGCTCAGAAGATGCAGAGAATTTTAGACATAACGTGGGCATTTATTTTTAGAAAAGCAACAGTTAAGGTGTCCTATTTTAAGACTATCAAAGCAAACTGTTAAGTGTGTACTATAGGAATCTTGGTCCTACAACATTGCAGACGAGATCTAAGGTTTTATTAATACAAACATTTTCAAAGATTTGGCCTTTACGCTCTCTCAACCTCCCACTAGTAACACAGCAGCTGTTAAACTGATGACTCAAGGGATCGGGATGGGGGAAACAGGCCCGAGCTCTCTTTTCCTTTGCTGCTGCCTCCAAGGCACACTAAACCGCAGCAGAGGGCAGCACGGGGCGCTGCTGCATCAGGTGGGCGCTGGACAGAGCCACGCCGAATGAGCAAGGAGAGGACTGATCTACAGACGTCTCACCCAAGTCCTGGCCATGCGCCCGTTCGTTGCCTTGCACGTAGAGCAGAGAGTACCCGTGATAAAGGATCTTGGTCCCGGGCGGGCACTGTGGGTCGTCTATGGTTTGACTGTGCCTGGTCACCAGGAAGCCGTGATCGACAGACGGGGTACCTGGGGGCCCCATGGACCCTGGCAACCCATCCGGGCCCGGGGGACCAGGAAGCCCTCTTGGACCTGGAAGACAAGACAAATCGGATTTCCTAGTTACAGTTTCTCCTGAAAGCCTTCAAAACCACTGTCTCAAAAAGAGTTTGTAATATTTAGTATTTGCACAAAGTATCTTACCTTTTCACATTACAAAAAAAGTATTCAAAACATTACACCACTAACTAAATGCAACCCACCTCCTTCCTGGTGTTTTACCTGTTCGTTTTTACACGCCAGCCACCCCAAGGTATGTTTATAAGCACAGTGCTCAGCGCAGAGCACATGCTCAGAACAAGTAGTTCAATGAGGAAATGAGATGCGTGAAAATGGATATAAGAATAAATGAAAACGAATGAATGACATGATTCTGTGCACATCATTCCTATAGAATTGTGGGGCTCCTCTAAGGCAGGATTAATATAGAATTAGTACAACACCCTCATTTCAAGGCTCCTTCTCTTCCACAGCAGCCGAAGGCCTGCACATAGAAACGGGGTGGCGAGGGGTTAACTGTGCCACCGTAGGACCCTCATAGGGCTGCTGGGTGTGCTGTGTGTCCAGTCAGTCCATGGCCTCAGCCTTGAGCATCACAGTCATTACGGGACATTCAGCAAGTTCCTGCTCCCTCAGGAAGCAGAGCAAGTTCATCCTGTGCCAGGCCGTGGCTTCTGGGCCAGCACTGGCAGCATTATTTCATTTCTGCTTTCCCTTACCCACTGCTGAAACCGAATTTTTGTAGTTTCAGCCGCTTCCCTCTTAGAAAACCACACAGGGCCACCACGATTGGCTGCCTTTCAACAGCTGGGCCAAAGGCTTTGATCAACATCTGCCTCTACACGTAAAAAAGGACAATCCTTGAGCTCTTCTATAGGAGCCTATTCTTGTAAGAGACAGACTTCATGTAACATTTTCAACTTCTCTTTGCAGGTTTCCCCATGCCTGGTCCTACTGCTTATATCCCAAAGATACAGGTAGAGGGTCACTAGGTTGGAAGACGCAGAAACCTACCAGGAGGCCCGAAGGGTCCTGTCTCTCCCTTTTGGCCAGGGGCACCGTCAAACCCGGGAATACCTGGAGGTCCGGGTACACCCACCGATCCCGTCACACCTAAGGCAAAGGAGAAAGAAGTCATGATCCAGTCTTGGGTGGCAGTAAGCGCTCTCTTCCCTTCTTAACCACTTTGGTATGGCGCTCACCGGCCACGAAACCGTGCCCACAGCCGTACTCACAGTCCGCACGGTAGTGTGTGCTGTGCATTGATGACGGATCTGTTTTGCTCTTGTGTGATGAGGAAAGCTTTAAAGCACTGAAAGCTTGTTTTACTTTGTAGCCAGCTTTACTTATAATGTAAATCAGAACAGGTAACAAATACATATATGTTTTCATTACATTATTTTTAAATGTTCACAATTTTATTTTGATAAATGAAAAATTAGAAAAGCCATAATACGGCTGTCGGCTAAAGTTGCTGTGTGCATTCATCTGTGGCTGTCGACTATAGTCGACGCTCGTACCGAAGTGGTTAAATGTCTTCTTTAGTCTTGGGGGAGGCAAGCAGAAGGCCTTTCACAGCAGGTGAGAAAGTTTTCTTGGACAGCTGTGAGTTGCTTCTTGCAAAGCCCAGTATACACTTTGCAGAAGCCACAGTCAAACTGACATTTACAGGGGCATGTGTGCAACCACTTCATTCTGAGTTTCCCTGGTTTCCTGCTGCTGTTGTTTGGCAGATGGGTTTGGAAAAGTCAAGCTATGGGAAGATGGCGAGGAAGGAGAGATTTGATAAGCCTTTCCCCCTTGGCCATATTTCAGTGCCTCGATTTTAGATATATTGATATGAATAGCTTTTTGTTTTCACATATAATGTTTATCCTTAGGTTGCTGTAAACTTGAATTTTCATGGACACGTCCTTTCAACTCAAATGTTTGCAATCTCCTTTAGCTTCTACTTACCCCTTATCAATAGCTCTTGAAATAGAAAACATTTAGCTCAATTAAGCAGAAAGACCCCAGGTTAGGTTTCTGGGAGCAATAGGGACTAGCACAGATCTCCGCCAGTGAGGCCGAGCTTGAGTGGCACGGATGGAGAGCACCCTGCTTACAGCCAGAGCCGCTGCCCTGCCACCTGGCCTCCCAGCCAGGGGGAGGTGACATGCTGGCCCGAGCCCACAGTTTCCTAACTGAGCATTGACACGGTGAGTTGCATGTCCTGCTAGTTTTTTCTGTGCTTTGTTCCAGCTTTTTAAAGTCCTTTTAAAATCTTCATTAGCTTTGATATACATTAAAGGGAGGAAAGAAAGACGTATTCAAATATGTGTGTGTATAAAATCATTACCCAGAAACTTTGACCTTACATGGGCGAAAAGGAAATCTCGCCCACCTCCCCCAAGTGCCACACACCACCGGCACAACCCGATGAGCATCTCACCTTGCTGTCCTTTAGGGCCTGGAGGTCCCTGAAGCCCTTTCAGACCTGGGGGTCCCTCAGGACCAGGAAGCCCTGGCTCCCCTTTGATGGTTTGGTAAGGGCCTGGGGGGCCGGGGGGCCCTGGGAGACCTGTGGGAAGTGGGAAGCCATTGGTCAATTTCACCGTCCACATACGGGGACAGGAACATGTTTCTCAAAAGTGAAATCATTATCAAAACATAAGTAGTATGATACTCATGAAAGATATATTTAATCTGCACATCTTTTATTATTTAACCTAAAATCCTGAACTCTCAGGACTGGAAGAGACACTGGGGGCACCAGTATCAGTTCTGATTCAGTTCTGGGCACCCTGACGACTGCCACCGGCCTCACTCGGGTACTCCCGGAAGCTGGCGATCTCGCCTCTCTGGGCGGCGCCACTATCCGCCCTTCAGATGTTGTTTCTCATGCTTATCTGAAATCTGCTTCACTTCACATTTCGACACTGGTCCTAATCTTTTAATGACGAATGAACGTAATACTTGTTCTGCATGACAGGCCTTGGCGCATCGTAGGAACCACACAGAGGCTGAGGTTGCCTCGGCCTCCCCTTCTTCAGCCAAACACCCCCCCACACATTCCTGCTCATTTTCTCTCTTTTTTCATATCCACTTCTCCGTGCACTGGGTTTCTCATTCTCTCTCCTAAAACATGGTTTCGAAACCTAACTAAAGCCCTAAAAATATGGTCTGCTCAGCAGAGACTCAATAGGATGAATACTACCCTCAAAGTAGTTCCTTTCGAGATTATTGCGTGGTTTTTGGAGCCAGTTCACACCATGGGCTCCCAGTGGTGGAGAAGTCAACACATACCCTGAATCTCTACTGTCCAGACAGAACGTGGTCTCTACACGCAAGACTGGCTCTTTCTCCTATGGTACCCGAGGGAGTTGGTTTCCGTGTAGCTTTAGAGTTGAATCCTGAGTCTGCCGGCTAACCTCTAGCTATCCCCCCCCCCCCCCCCCCCCCCCCCCCCCCCCCCCCCCCCCCCCCCCCGCTTCCACAGGATCCTCTTTGGTCACAGATTTAACAGATCTGACTTTCAAGACAAGTTGCTGGTAAAAATGTCAATGTCGACTACAGAAGTCCTGACATGCTGCAAAGAATTTTTAATCAATTGATTTCTAATAATTTCCAAGTTGTTTTACATGTGAAAAATCAAACATCCTCCTTCTGTGTGTTCAATGGCTTTGTGTGTCCCCAGTCATAAGTACAGCACCCACAGATTCACCTGTGCCCTACCTTTAGGTCCAGGGATTCCTTGATCTCCTTGGTCTCCTTTCACTCCCTGGAGGCCAGGAAGACCTTTCTGACCTAAACAGAAGGACAACAGTGTCTTTGCATGGAAGTTCCAATGATATACAAATGTTTATTATTATACGTGCATATATGCACACACACATACATATATGTACACATACATATGCATTATGCATACATATGCATATGTGCATACATGTACACATACATAATGCATATATATATACACACACACATATACAGAGAACATATATACAATTTATCCTTAAGGTAAAAAAGAGTATTATTTCTGGTCAGATGTGTAAAATTTTTGATGAAACTCTTTTTTCTAGAATCTAGAAGCCACCTTTTTCTAAGCATGCAGCAAACTGTAAAGTGAACCCCACCAGCAGAGGGACATGTGACACTGTTTGGGTCATAATCTGATTCACAAGTGTCCCCAAATAGACCATAAGATACCTGGAGGCTGAGAACTTCTTTTATTCACCTTTCATATGTATCTGATTTAGTAGTAAAAACTGCAGTGCCTGGAAGCTGGTAGGTACTCAATAATGTTTGTTTAATACATTAAAAAAATCAATGAATGGTCGAAATCCATGACTTCTTATTGAGAAGTTAATGATCCACTAATTTGTAATAAGAAAATCAGAATGTTTTTATATAACCATTCACAGGATTATACAAATTGGGCTGCATACAGAAATGACATTTTTAATTTGAAGAGAACACTATCTTGTGCTGTAACGCAGCTAGTGCAATCAGTATTAAAGTGCCCGTAGCTAGGAAGCTGTTTGAACAGCCCTCTACTGTATGGGCTGTGCGCACGTCCACTCTGTCTTACCTTGAAATCCTGGAACTCCCGGTGGTCCCATATCACCCTTAGAACCTGTGATTCCTGGAGAGCCACCGATACCCTAGACACACAAAAAGGACGTCAGTTGGGATTCCTCAGGACACCCGCGATCAGTCTTAAGTAACCTGGGAGTTGGAAAACTTAGAAAGGCCCTCAACATTGAGCAAAGCAGATGGTGAACAAAGGGTGCCTGCAGTTTCTGAAATGACGTAACAGGAGTGACAGAACCTCTGTGTGTGCCTAAATGAGGAACCTGGAGGTTGGAACAATCTGTTTCACTCCCTCGTGTCCACTGTGCTTGTCCACAGGTTAGGTTCCCTGCGGCGGGTGAAAGTCTCACTCCTGCGTCTCACCCCACAGGGCAGTGCCAGTCAGAGCTCCACGGACACGCACGGTGGCAGCATCTCCGTCCACCAACACCACACTGCCCTTTCGGAAAACTTTCCCCTGCACACTCAAGTGTGGTGATTTTTCCTTAGAATTAGCTTCATATCTTATCTGAAAACCAATTTTAATTATGGAAAAAAGATAATAAAAAATACTAAAGAATTTTTTATAATGTAACAATATTCATGTATTTTAAAACATTAGCTCATTTTCTTGTTTCAACATAATTGTTCCTTTCTCTAGTCATAGGTAGCGACATGTAACAAGTTGTATTATTTCTTTATTATTTTTGGATTTGTTCCTTTGCTTTACCTTATTTTAGAAGTTCCATAACCAGAATAAATGCACAAATAATATACACACATATATTTGTTCGTATGTATGTAGAGAGATAGACAGACACAGATTGGCTCCAGGAGTTGGGGGTATATCTCTATATTTTATTTCTAAGGAATAAAAGCAGGAATGCATGAGTAAATGACACATCGTCTACACTTTCATCTCTAGAAAACCACCATATAGCAAGAAGGGGTCTGGGAACACACCCACACACGGGCAGTGTGTCGTGGGGACGAGCACACAGCTCCAAAGACGGGGAGCAGGTAACAGCGATTCCTGCTACTCCACACGGCCTGCTCTGCCTTATTGTTCCTAAGCATTTCATCAGCTACTGATTCAGCAGTAAAACAGCACCACTGTTTTCTAGTGCATGGCAAGCTAAGATCAGTCATTCTGTATCCACTCTTCAGAAAGCAGCCTAGTGACTCTAAAGCACGTGTCTGCTGCTGCTGAACAGTCCATAGCTCTCCCTAGAGGGGAGAGCCTGTGTTCACTTGGAAAAGAATTCTACTCACTCTGATTGTCACCACATGTGTCCAAATCCCTCCTGTTTCCAATCTCCCCTGACTCATGCTCATTCTCCCAACGTGTGTTAGAGAGAGACAGACAGACAGACACAGAGACAGAGAGACAGACACAGACCATGAATCTCTGCTAATGCATCTGTTTGACCTCAACAAGCCACATAAACACAGTGCTTAGCCATGGCTGTGGTTGAGCTGAGAATCCAACCAGAGATCCACAAGCACCTCGTTACCTAGGAGGGGCTGTATGTTCAGGTAATGCAAAGGAGCAAGTTCAGTAAACACAAACACACACAAAACCCACTGCTGGTCACTTATTCCACCTTGAGACGTGCTCCTCTGAGGCTTGCCTAAGTCACCGGGACTCCAACTGCTCAACTACAATATTCTAGTCCTGCCAATTGTAGGAGACGCTGGGCTGGCTTTACAGAGTTGTTCTTTACAAAACAACTCTGGCTTGCTTTTTTGCTTTGAGTTTGGAAATAGGTCTTAAATTTAGGCACTGAACTATAATTTCTAGCAGTATAGCATTTCCCTTTTCATGGTTCTTGTAAAACTAGATTGTAGAAAATGTCATAACAGTTTCCTACCCTGATGCCAATAAAGATGCTGATCACTGGCAAGAGAAGAGAACCTGATTTAGAGGACATGGAAGTGCGGCACGTGTGCACGTGTATGTATGCACAATATGAGAGCGTGGCATGTGTGCATGTGTACATACGCATAACATGGGAATGCAGAATGTGTGCACATGTACATACGTAGAATATGAGAGTGCAGCACATGTATATGTATATACAGCACATGTATATACAGTGTACATGTATGTACGCACAATATGGGAGGGTGGCACGCATGCATATGTACACACGCACAACATGGGAATGCAGCATGTGTGCACATGTACATACGTACAATGAGAGTGCAGCACACAAACACATGTATGTATGCACAATATGAGAGCGTGGCACACATGCATGTGTATATACGCACAACATGGGAATGCAGCATGTGTGCACAAGTACATACACACAATATGAGAGTGTGGCACACAAGCACACGTATGTATGCACAATATGGGAGCATGGCATGCATGCATGTGTACATATGCACAATACATACACACATGTACAGATAGGAATAATTCTGTGACTAGGGAAGGCTCCTTTACAAAAACAGTTTACAAATCAGTAACTCACAGGCATGCCCTGGAATCCTGGGTCGCCCTTGGGCCCTGGAACACCAGGGGCTCCTGGCCAGCCGGGTTGTCCTTTATCACCTTTCAGTCCATCAAGCCCGGGGAGCCCTTGAGGCCCCATGGGTCCCGGAAGCCCTAATGGGAGAGATGAGAGTCACATGATGGGTTGGAGGGTGACACTATGTGCACATGTCCCTGGGTTGTGGGGCTGTCACTGCTGCCACCCAGCCCCCCCCGACTGTATACAGCACCATGTCAGGCAGCACGAGCCCTGAGAAAGAGATCAGGGCAGGTCCTAGAAGGAAGAACGTTCATACGAGAGTCACAATCGCTGTCTAAAACACCTGGGGTCAGTGAGTGGGGCTTGGGGTGCCTGTGCTGCCACCACTGGAGTCCTGGTCACAGCAGGAGGGGGTGCCAGAGTGTCATGTCGGTTTAAGACGAACATCGTACACAGTACAGGTGTCCAGCCTTTTTCAACAATTTCCTTTCTTGCATCTCCCTAATTATTGCTCAAACTCCTTGACAGAAAGGACACGTGGAAATCTTTGACCCAATGGAGGCCAAAATACAGTTTCGAGCAGCAATAAATGCTGCAGACTTCTAAATAAAAAGCTCAACTGAGAATTTGTTTCTTTATTTCTTGTGCGCTGATTTCTTCTTGTGAATTCTGCCCCTGCCCCAGCACTGACACCTGGCGGGACAACCTTACCTGGCAGGCCGGGCTGTCCCTGGGGGCCCCGATCTCCTTTGGGCCCCTCCACTGCGTGTCCCGGAGCACCAGGCAGTCCTGGCTGTCCTTGTGGCCCCGGAGGGCCCATAAACCCTTGTTCTCCTTTGGCTCCAGGAATTCCTGGGCTTCCAGCTAATCCTGGGAAACCCACGTCACCCTTGGAACCTAAATGAGAAAAGCAGTTTGAGATGGCGGGAATGCACCGCCGGGCGGGGGCTCAGTGCACTGACGGGCAGCCGGGGGTGGGCGTTCCTTGTCCTCCGGCACCCCTCACAGGGGCCTCCCGAGGGCCCCAGGGGAAACAGGTGTTCTGCCCGCTCTTTCTTTTAAATAACATGCTTGCTCCTACCAGGGCCTGGCCTGGAAAAGAGAAAGCTCAGCATGCTAAGAGCATGGGTATCAATATTTACACTCTTTTAAAGAAGTATTCTGTGGCAAAGGCACTTGAATATGTGCTTAGCAATTGCATCACTAAAATTAGGGGCTTAGTCTGTCAACAGGTGAATGGTTAAACTGTATTATATCCCTACAGTGGGATACTGCTCAGCCATAAAAAGGAACGAACTATTGACACACGCAGCGGCATGCATGGATCTCACATGCTAGCATGGAGGGTTACGAGGCCGCCCGGGAGACTTTTGGGGTGATGGGTGTGTCCCTCACCTTGAAGGCGGGGATGTTCTCGTGGGCGCAAACACGTGTCAAAGCTTATCAAACTGTACACTTAAAATATGTGCCTTACATTGTCTGTCAATGACACCTCGATAGAGCTGTTTTAAAAAATAAAAATAAGAGTCCATGGGGGGGAAAAACCCCTCCATGTTTAATTTTAAACATATTACCCAAAATTTGCCAATAAAACCACCAAAATTCTAGGGTTATTTCAAGGTTGTTCGGGGACGATGAAAAGGGGATGGCACAGGGTCGGGTCCTGCTCGGTTGCAGGCCTCCTCCTTGGGACTCTGCCCTTACGTCCCAGGCAGGACTGGGAACCCAGGCATCGTGTGCAGTTTGTCCCAGGGCACAGGATGTGTCCGTCCACCGCGCTGCACAGGACTGGACGGGCAGGGAACAGGCGTGTCCCCAGCTCCCTTTCTGAGCAGGAGCCTTTGCAGCGGCCTGTGTCTGGGGCGGGGAGGCAGTGCCACCCCCCAGGCAGCACCCCTGCACCATCAAACCCTTCAAGAGCCAGCGCGTGTCCAGTGCCAGACCTCATGCTGCACAGGAAAGGCTCCGGCTGGCCTCGGGAGAGCCAGGGCCGGGGGAAGCAGAGCCACCATGTGCCCTGTTCAGTCTGAGCCGACATCCCAGGCCTGCCCGATCCTCAGACTCAGCCCTGGGTCACTCAGGACCCCAGCCTGTCCGAGCGAGCAGAGTGTGTGCCCTTGCCAGCCGTGGCTACCGCAGCTTTCCTTTCAATGTCATATGGCTGTCGCTCTTGTGTTTCCAGTGTCCGCCCTTTCTTCCTCTTAAAACGCCTCGGCGTCTGAGGGAAGAGCCTGCGTCACAGCCCTTCCCAGCTCTCCAGTGTGCTTGTGAATTGGCTCACCAGGGCTGCTCGGGGGGTCTGGCCTGTGTGGCGTCCTGCCCTACCTTCACATAAGGATGACCAGTTTTAGAAAGTAACAATTTTGATACCCTGATTACATCCTAAGCACAAAAGTGACAGGGGCTTCCCTCTGTACTGGATTTTATAAACTAAGTCCAAATAAAAGAGAAATTCCCATAATGAGAGCCCGATGGCGTGACCAGGCGTGTCTGGCAGGACATCCTCCACGCCCGCTGCTGCCTTGCCGCGGGGGACACGGCTGCATCCTGCAGACACCCCCCCTCCCCGTTCTGCTGGCACAGTGCACAGCAGTGGCCGGCTAGAAAGGAAGCACACACTGAACAAATATTACCTTTGTCTCCTTTGGTCCCTGGAAACCCTGGGAATCCTCTTCCTGGTAGACCTACAAGGTGAGGGCAAAAAGTCACATTTCTCTTTACTTAAACAAGGAGTCTGCAGGGACAGTACAAAGCAGCATCAACTCTGAGCTAACACCGTAAACACTCAGAGAGTATGTGGAAATTGGTTAATTGCACAGTGGGAATAAAAGGATATTCCTCCAGTTGTTGTAAGATACCCTTGACTGGATAGTCATAATTTAGTGCCTTTCCCTAAGTGCCTTTCGGCTCAGAACCATCAAGCATGTAGCAGGAATGATCTGTGCAAATGAGCACTCATTTATGACGACCGTCTGGAGACGCGAGATGGGCTCCTCAGACGGCCGCCAGCTCATCCATCACTGCTCTCACAGCAGGCAGGGACGCCAAAGCTGTCCGGGCAGGACAAATGTGAGCAAAGAGCTTGAGGGAAGGCCCAAATGGGGGGAAGAGAAGGTGGGATATTTTTTATGAATTATTCCTATAAAAATGAATATATACAACGTAAACATAAGGGGTATAGCCTGAAAAGATGAATTCAGCACCAACAGCACTGGGACCCCAGAGTGCCCCTCCTCCATCCACCGTGCACCCAGCTGTGCCCACTGAACAGGCCTGAGAGTCTGGCAGGGGCCGCTCGCTCTGAAGGGGGCCGGGACTGGCAGTACCTGGTTCACCCTTCTCTCCCGCCGGCCCTGGGATTCCGTCGCTGCCGCGCTCCCCTCTCTGGCCAGCTGGGCCCGTGGGGCCGGGCTTCCCCGGGAGACCTCCAAGAGAAAGGCTAGGTCAGTCACGCACAGAGCCTCCCCACACCCTGGTGTCCACATACAGTGGTCATCTTTTAAGGCAGCAGTCCCCTCCTGAGGACTCCTGGCTTCCCTGAGGTTAGCTCTGAAACCCCTTAAGAAAGGACCCTCCCTGCTGTCACAATGCCACCGAAGCCTGAGACACGAAGGCTGCAGAGAGCAGAGAGCAGACACCTCAAACCCTGCACCACCTAGAGAGGCAGTTTGGAGACTGGGCCTGGTTCCTAACTCACGGCAAGACCACAGGAAGGCCCTGTGAGCCCCCCAGACTCAGTCTGCCCATCTGCCAACTGGAGGGCAGACAGCTGGCCTCTGGTCAGCCCTGCGGCAGCGTCCTGGGGCCTGAGTCCCATCCATGTGGGCAGCTCCCTGAGGCCTGGGGTCCCTGTCCCTGGTGGCCCCTGTCTATGCGCCCAGCCGTGCTCCAGAGCAGGGCCTCTACCTGCTTCTCCTTTGATGCCCTGAACGCCATCCAGTCCCGGGAGGCCTTTGTCCCCTTTTTCTCCGGGCAGCCCAGGGCTTCCTAAAGAAAAAAGCAAAACACCAGAACATCTGTTAGTTGGAGTTTTTGTCGCCTTTGATCGTCTTGTGTAGGATGAGGCCCAGGTAACCTACCTGGATAGCCGACGCTCCCGGGAGACCCCTTTGGGCCTGGAGACCCTGGCATCCCAGGGATCCCCGTGCTTCCCTTTTCTCCCTTCTCTCCAGGGCTGCCTGGGAAACCCGCCACTCCTTGATCGCCCTGCAAGTGAAAATCAGGCATATTAATTCCACATCCGTCCCTGGGCATTTCGGTGCCATGCGTATTGCATGTAAACTACTCACCACCCCTGCTCACCTTTGTCCCCTCTGCTTTCTCCCAGGGATGGCTGCCCCCCACCCTGGCCTCCTGAGTCTCTAGATTCTTCCTTGGGGTGGAGGAACAGGTACTGAATAGAGGGGGGAGAAGAGGCAGCTTCTAATACCCTGGGGGCATTACTGGAGCTCAGGACTCACTGAACATGCTGAGATGATTACTGACTCTTTCTCAGGAAGTGTTTCCACCAAGAGGGGCGGAGGGGACGTTTCCACACAGGGTGCTGGTTACCTTGGTCCCAGGCAGCCCAGGAATGCCAATGCCAGGAGGGCCTGACTGCCCTTTCTCTCCCTTTGAGCCTTTCTCTCCAGGTAAGCCGGGGATGCCCTGCAGGCCGGGGATGCCAGGCACACCTTTTTCTCCGGGGCTTCCTGTAAACACAAACAACTGAAACTAGAACGTGGGACTGGCTAGTGTTAGTGTTAAAAGTGAAAGAGTCCCTTGACGACAAGCCAAAAATGAGGTAAAGGACTGTGGACCCCTTCGTTTATCAACCTGCAAACAGTCCAGCCAGATGTCAGTCACCCAGGTCACAGCTGAGCTGCACTGGGAAACATTTCTCCTGTCTTTTTATAAAGACAGAAGAGACATACACTAACTTCTTAGAATACGTACTTTCTCAACAGTATAAAAATGATTCTTATGTTTTTTATGATATAACTGACTCTCACTAACCAAACGAAGCAAACGAGCCACCAGGCGCGTGGGGCAGGTGCAGAGTGAACGCATCCTTGGTTTGTAATGTACGTTTGGTGGCCAAGCTTATTTGTAAGTGGGTATGACCAGCAACCTAGATATTTATATTTTAAGTTATAATAGCACTTTGTAGAAACTTAGGAGAAGATAGAGAGACAGACTTTTTGTCTCCACTAGTCTCCTTTCTGGGCAAGTTGTAAGAAGCAATACCCACGAGACCTCCTCTCACCTTCCCTCTCTTTGTGGCTGCTGTCGCTAGGGGGACCCCACTGGCAGAGCATTAAGGCTGGCTCGGGATGGGGCAGAGGAGTCCAGGGGATTCGTCTGAACTAGCACAAAGGACTCCGGAGGCAGGCAACCCTGAATGGAGAGCCAGACACCTAGGGAGATGCTGGCCAAGTGGGCAGCCACTTGGAGATCATCAAAAGTTGATTGTGCCCAGTCCATGTTTTATTTTATTAAATTGTAAGTTTCCATAGCCATGGTTATAGTGCCAGCCAAATGCCATCCATCTATCCCTAGGCAGGACTGAGGATGTGAAGTAGTGTCGATGTCACAACTGTCTGGATTATGTCCTCCTCAGTGGAGCAGGATCTCACTCCATAGACAAATCCTGCCCATACCACATGTGCTACAAGACTCCTCGTCTAAATCCAAGTTACCTGGCAAGCCCATTCCACCAACAGATCCTTTTGGTCCAGGAAGTCCAGGGGCACCTGGGGTTCCACTTATACCTGGGTCGCCTTTAGGTCCTAGAATAAGAAAGAGAACAGTCAGCAGGTTGCCATCTGCACAAAGTGCTGGGGAGCACATGCCCCTGCCACTCCAGGAACCTGAGTGCCACACCGTACCTGGCTGTCCAGGGTGCCCCGCCTGTCCGTCCTTTCCAGGCACTCCTGGGGTCCCAGGGTCTCCCCGGGATCCTTTTTCACCAGCTGGTCCAATTTGTCCTACAAATCACAGAAAAGAGCAACGATGACCCACGCCTGCTGCTTGCAAAGCAAGAGGTTGCAGAAACACAGGCTGGTTTGGTGTCGTTCATGGAGAACCAGCTCCCCACTTGCCTTTCTCTCCCTGGTCTCCCTTCTGTCCCTTCATGCTGCCCATGTCCACCTTGTCCATGGATCCAGGCTGGCCGGGGAGACCGACGTCCCCCTTGTCACCTTTGAAGCCAGGGTCTCCCCTAGGTCCCGAGGAACCCGGGAAGCCATGTTCCCCTGCAGAGGAAAGAGACAGCAGCGGATGAGGCCGGTTACAGAGCTCGGCACGCTTGCTGGCTAGGACATTACTGATAAAGGAGGTATCGAGGACGAATGACTTGTCCAAAAATGGCATTAAGTGCTGACTGTCTGAGTTACGAACTCAGTTATGAACTCAATCGAACCTGAAACCAAGTAAACGAACAATCAAGCCATTTTCTAATTAATCATTTGCTAGTAATGCTAATATGTTCAAACTTGACTTACTACTTTAGATAATCTATTATACATTTTCTTGCCTTCCTATATATCTTTATCACCCCTGTTCATTTTGCCCTCAATTACTATACAGTAACACAGAAGGAATTTTCTTATTCTACTAAACAGATGACTTTTTTTTCTTTTTTTGAGACAGAGTCTCACTCTGTTGTCCGAGCTAGAGTGCCGTGGCATCAGCCTAGTTCACAGCAACCTCAAAGCCCTGGGTGCAAGTGATCCTCCTGCCTCAGCCTCCCGAGTAGCTGGGAATACAAGTACACGCCACGATGCCCAGATAATTTCTCTCTTTTTTGTAGAGATGGAGTCTTGTTCTTGCTCAGGCTGGTCTTGAACTCCTGACCTCAACAGATGCCTTTTTTTTATACCTCACACTCAAAGTCAATTTCTCTTTGAAAAAAATTATTATGGGCCAATTTCAAATAACGAGAAAAGAAATGGAAATTAAGACTTATAAAGTCCCAGCATTTGCTAACTTGATTCTAAGGACTCAGTCCCTATGCCCTAGCATGACTGAAGATTCCACCGTTTCTCAAAAAGAATCTCAACCGCATCTTCCTTCTGATTCGCTGGCAGAGCTGTTCTGAGTCCCCCATGCACTGTGCACCCCGGATGCCCACTGGGCCAGGGGCGTCTCCCAGCCCCTGCTTGATCTTCTTAACTTCGCTCATCATCTCTTAAAATGACACATGACCACGGCAATTTGAGAATTTCCCAAGGGGCATCGAGAGAGACACAGATTCCTACCTTTTACACCCGGTAATCCTGGAGCACCTGCTGGTCCCGGCGAGCCCGGCTGCCCAGGGGTCCCCATGACGCCCATCTCTCCCTTGGGACCTGCGGCCAGAGGGGAGGACTGTGAACATTTCCCCCGAAGCCCCGGAACACTGATGGTAAATGCTTAGAGTCATGGAAAGAATGAGGCGAGGCCTATTTCCTTGCCCTCAATCTAGCCAGAAGTTCAAAAATGATTTACCTGGAAACCCAGGGATTCCAGGTGTCCCCTGCTGTCCAGGAAGGCCAGGGAGCCCCGACTGTCCTGTTAAGCCAGGAAGTCCTTGAGCACCTTTATCTCCCTTAGGGCCTGGCATGTCCAGTCCGGGGAATCCGGGGAAACCTTTCTCTCCTTTTATTCCAGGAGGGCCTGAGGTTGGGCGAAATGAGAATGACTTTTAGCAGAGTGTACAACTCGTTTTTTCTGAACCATTTCTCACTGGTTGTTTTACCCTATTCTGCCATCAGCATCTTAATTCTAAGATTATTACTATTAAAGTCAATGGTAACGTCTAGATATAGACTCAACTAGTTTAAATTTTCTACAACTTATTAACTCCCCTATGGAAAGATAATACAGAGACATCATTTTGAGTAAAACCTCAAAAGTTATTGAATATACAATAAAGGAAAGATCTCTTTGGCACATAAACCAATCTCAGTGGGAGGAAAGAATAGAAATCTTTGATTCTACATTTAAGCAAACAAGTAACCCTAACTTCACAAACTGGAATTTACTTTGTTCCCTTTTATTTCACAGGCCGTGCTCCTCTCCCCTCCAGCGCCATCTCCCATACCACCGTGACCGTGCTCTAGAGAAGGGATAATTCTCAGAGAATTTCACGTCACCTGATGCCCCTGGGGGTCCCTGTCGTCCAGGGGGACCCCTAACTCCAGGGGGGCCTAATCCTGGAGCTCCTGGAGATCCTGCTGGGCCCGGCAATCCAGGAGGTCCAGGGTCACCTGCAGGGAAAAACTGTGGATGAACTGTAGAAAGAGTAGTAGATGCTCCCCACTCACACAATGGGCCACAATGGCAGGAATCCAAGAGCTCTAAACTAGGATTTTCACCATCCTTTCAACAAACGTGTCTTGAATACACCTACCGTGTTTCCCCAAAAATAAGACCTACCCATAAAATAAGCCCTAGCAGGATTTCTAAGCATTTGCGCAATAGAAGCCCTACTCCAAAAATGAGCCCTAGTGATGGGTGTTGCTATGCAGCGTATCTGCACAACCCATGCATTTCGTTGCGGAGCGGTAAAGAAGACGAGCAGCCCTTTTCATGTGCCCCATCGTGACAGCTACTATCCCAGAGGTGACCAGAAAGGTGTGGGCAGCCCCACCAACAAGGTCAGCTGCCCCTGTCAGGTCCTGGCCATCCTGTGTGTGCTGCAAGCTGAAGCTTTGAGGGGAATATAACACATCCCCTGAAAATAAGCCCTAGGGTGTCTTCTTGAAGAAAAATAAATATAAGACCCCATCTTATTTTCGGGGAAACACAGTAGTAGGTGTTCCATAAATACAAAAATAAGCATACCCACTCTTTGAAGCAGTCTGGATAGATCTATAAGAAGTTACCTCTGGTTCCCTGCAGCCCAGGAGGGCCGACGGCTCCATGTTCTCCAGGAACGCCTGCTGCCCCGATGTTCCCCTTCTCCCCAGGTGTGCCAGGAATGCCGGGAAGACCTGGCAACCCTTTGAGTCCTGGTAGACCAACTCCGGGCTCCCCCTGAAAATCCCCAAAGCACAGAGAAGCAAATTGACCAACAAAGTCAATATTTCTAACAAGCCAATAGCATAAGACTTAACAGGTACTGCCAGTGCATTTAGTAAGAATACCTGTTCGACTCTTTATAAAAGTTTGCCAAGTGTTCTCAAGCCTATTATTTCCTTTCAATCTCATTGCAAGTACCAAAGGTGGGTAATTCTTGTTTTCACTTTACAGAGGAAGAAAACTAAGACTCCCCACAGAATGACCTTCTACCCGGGCCTGTGACCCCAAGCTTGTCCCCTCAGCTCTGCCGCCTGCGCCTGTGAGGAAGAGCTGACCCTAAATAACGGACAAAACGCCAAATATGATCTTGACCAGTTAACTGAGTCCTTCTTAAGAGATGGGAAAGTGCCAGGGCTAGCACAGAGACCACTTGCATAGTTTTTATATAAATGAGGGCTTTCACAGCAAATTAAACATTTAAAACTACCACATGAATCCAGGCGTTTTGACAAATACGGATGATTAGAAATGAAGAAAGTATTTTGTAGAGCAAAGGCACATTCGAAATAGCCTCAATGCAGACACAGACGTAGACGGTGCTTGTATTCATTTGAAGCCAGTAGGTGGGAGTGAAATCACAGCGCTCCACCACATGCAAGTGACACTTCCAGATAAGGAGGACTTTAGTGGGTACTGGGTACTTCTCTCATGTCCCAGCAGGAAATTTGCAAAATGGAAGAAACTCCATCCAAAGGATTCTTTAAAAAGCACACTATTTCAGATCACAAATCAAACCCTTGATTCCAATTCCATTTGGCATTTGTTAACTCCTGGGCCTTGCCTGTTTAAGGTGATCCACATGCCACCACAGTTGACTAAATTTTCAAGTCAAATGTAGATTATGAAAGGAAGCTGGAGCATGTTGTATAAAGACAGACTTCCAAGGCCTTCCCTTCCATCTCTGCCATGCAGAGAAAGCACCACAGTGCCAGACACCTCTTAGGAAGGAGCTGCCCTGGGACCGTGGGGCCACCTGCCTTCTCCTGATGGAAAGAGAGCCGACCCACCCTGGCTCTGTCGTCTGCAAAGTCTATCTGTCGCCCCAGCTCCTTCTCCCATTTAGTACCAACACCTTCCAGCAATTTCACTTCCGGTCCTTATAATCAGAACAGGCAAGGATGAGATGAGGAACCTGAGCCTCAAGGCCACATGTGGCCCTCAGATTCCTGATTGTGGCCCCTCAACCGACCCTTTTCATCATTTATTAAAAGGATTTGTTCTGGAAAATTTGGACTCAGTCAAAAGGCTGCACTCAAGGATCCAGAAGGCCACATGTGGCCCCAAAGCTGCATGGCCACATGTGGCCCCAAAGCCCCACCCCATTTAATGGCCACTCACGCTTGCTGAGCAGAATTTCGAGGGTAAGCAAGTTGGTAGAGGAGCATTTCAAGGCAAAGAGAATCCCAAAGTCACACTAGCCCAGTGGTTCTCAAGCAGGGACACTTTTGACCCACAGGTGACATTTAGGAATGTCTGGAGATGTTTTCAGTTGTCACAGCTGAGGGTGAGGGGGCTCTCTTGATGCCTCAGGGACAGAGGCCAGCAATGCTGCTGCCAAAGGCCCGCAAGGCACAGGGCCACCCCACGGTAAAGAATTTTGGACCCTGGATGCCACCAGTGCCGAGGCTGGGGAACCTGCACTCGGAGAACCCTCCTGGTTGGCTGCGGTCTCTGTATGACTGAGGCTTTCCCGCAGCTGTTCCTCCGCCCCCATTAGGAGAGACTCACTTCACACCAAGCACCCGCACGCAAGAAAATCCTTCCCACCAGCACGCACCCGCGCAAGAAAATCCCATAAAGTTTCATAAGATTGAAACAAATGTTTCACAAAATCAGACAAATGTCTCCCCTCAAAATATTTACCGCCACGTGCTATGTACTCCAGTACTTTCTATTCTATACCATTTCACTGAAAGACCAAACGTTAGTGCAGCCTATCTGGTGAGATTAACAGCCCACATTTCCTGTGTCCCATTAATAAAAAGCTGCGCAGAGAGAGCAAGTAGGGAACGTCACACCCACCTTTTGGCCCTGCAAACCCGGGCTGCCAGGTAAGCCATTAAATCCTGGGCGACCTGGACTCCCAGGGGCGCCCACATCTCCAGGTAGGCCATCGACACCTGTGTGGGGGAGTCAAAATATCAGCGCGGTTATAATGCCATTCCCCACTTTCTTTACCCCTTTCACACTCGCCCCACACTCTGAGCTGATTTGAGATGGTCACCAAACAAGCCCTTTGGGGGCGACGCTGAGAGGCTGGATGGGCCCACCCTTCTGGCACCTGCGCTCCGCTCTCTCTCCTCGGCGGTCTTTCCTGCCCTACTTCCCCAGTAGGGACGAATGGCTCCCCTGGCATTTGCAGACCGAGAAGGGCACTGTGGACTCCCCACTCAGGGTGTGGCCCGAGGGCCGGACCAGGACTGCCACCTCGTGAGAAACGCAGGCCCTGCAGATCTGCTAAGCCAGACTCGCTCGTTAGCAAGGCCCCACGTGACTGTGGACAAGGCTCCAGTTTGAGGAGCGCTGCAGACCACAGGCTTTCAAACTAGGCTGCACCCACGCTGGAGTCACCAGACATCTGACAAGGGTCTGGGCATGACCCCAGAGGCTCAGATGGGCTTTTGTTTGTTTTTAGAGATTGGTCTCACTATGATGCCCCTGGTCTCGAACTCCTGGTCTCAATAAATCCTCCCACCGGGGCCTCCCAAGTAGCTGGGACCACATATGTGAGCCACCGGGCCTGGCTCTGATGGGCTTTTTAGGTGCTGATGGGCAGTGCAGTCGGCAACCAGTTTAGACCCTGTACATCTGATGCTCAGTGGTGACGTGCAAGTTTGCGGAGGCGCAGGGCTGCAGCGCACACGCTGTGCGGCGGCTACACAGACGGGGTCCGGGGGTGAGTGCCTCTAACCACCACGCCCATGCCTCTGTGAGGGAGGCCTTCCGTGGTGACGGTGACAGGGCACTCCCGTGGGACATGGGCATGGAGAAGGCCTCAGCATCTGTCCCTCTTGGACACAGAGGGTCTGCTGCCCTCTGAGCCTGGCAGAAGTCGCCTCGTGTGTGTGCGCGCGCCGCATGGCTCTTGGAGAAAGCAGCTGCTGCCCCCGGTTCCCCAAGTGAAAGGTCCACACCAGGGTGTGAGGCGGAGCCTCTAGACACAAAGCCTGGGAGGCTGGGAAGTTTTGGCCACAGGGCGTGTCGTATGAAGACAAACTTCCTTACACAACACAGCCCTTCGTGTGCTCACAGCTCCTTCTTCTCAGCCATGGACCAGAGGTCCGCAATGACAAGTCTATTAACCAGAGTCTACCCATAAACAAGTAGACCTAAGAAATGTGAAAAAAGAAAAAAGATGAAATTGCCCTTGTTACCTCCTTACAGCTTTCGGAAGGAAGTGATGGTCCCACAATGCCAGTGCCCTGTGGGGACGGCCTCTCCACAGGGGTCTTGTCTCCAGGAGCAGAGTCCTGTCTCTCTGACTCCCAAGCCCTCCCTGGCGGATGCAAGTCTCCTTCTCTGACGAGGGGAACCCCTCGAGGGTGGTTTACACAAACGCCTCTCAGGCGGTGCCCAGGCAGCTCGCACAACCCTCAAGTCCCGTCTGCTCTCTAACCAAACCCTCCGCCGCCAGGCACCCGTCGCATAAAGTGATGGAAATCCCGTCCTCAGAACTGCGTGGACTCTTCTGAAAGCCCCAGGGAATACCAGGTCACTAACGTGTGTGGTCTTTTTATGTCAGCTACCTCCTCTTTTCTCACCGGATCCAGGGAGGAGCAAAGGGGCCGTGAGGCGGGTTTACCTTTGGGGCCGGGCGGCCCTGGAAATCCAATCCCCGGCTGGCCTGTAGCGCCCTTCTCTCCTGGGAGGCCTGGCCTTCCTGGGGTTCCCGGAAAGCCTCGGTCACCTGTTGTGAGAAAGACCAGCGGTCAGCGTGAGAAAAATGTGAGGGCACTCCCAGGGTACCCAGGTGGGCTGGAATTCTAACGGTACCTTGAGGCCCTTGGAAACCTGGGGATCCCGGAAGTCCTTCTGCTCCAGGGGGGCCTGGAAGGGGAACGACTCTTCCTGCCTCACCCTTTGGACCTGGGGACAAGGACAAAGACAAGGGCATTTGGCGTGTGTGAGCTGCTGTACCATGTTGTCTCAGGGCACCGTGTGTGCCCAGGGAGGGAAGCTGCTGTCCACATTTTCCATTTCTTCCCTCTACATTTCTAGAATCTTCCAGAGAGCTACTCTTCTTCCCAAAACAAATGTCCAAAATGATCAAGATGGTTGTTTCAAGAATTCTTTAAGAGTCCAAAATTAGAGTCATGAAAAGCTGAAAAATCTACAATAAAAAGTGGATGGCCTTGGGTAATTTCTTAATGAGCCTGCCTCAAAAAACCAAAACGGTTTTATTGTTCTCTCTCAATTTAGCACACAAATTCTAAGTTGCTCTCAGGCTGACCGAAATTGTGTTCCTTTGGTGGTAAATTGTCCAAATATGATACACAGATGATCCTGTGTCACCCACTTCCCATAACAGTGCAGCAGGCAGCTCTGTGCCCCCTGAGCAGTGCAGGAAAACCAGCCCTTCCGCCCGGCCGTTCATGACTGGGAGAGCCACTGGGTGTCAGGATCTTGCTGCCAAGAGAGGACAGAGGGGATCACCTCCAAGAACGTGTGCACTGAATCTTCACAAACCTTGTAAGAATTCCAGATATGTGGGACAGCCAGCACATTCTTTATCTACAGACTGTGGGAAACGCCAACTGACCAACCCTAGAAGATATCTGCTATCGGCTACATCCCTGGGAACCAGGCTTTTACGATCACCAATGTTAAATACAGCTCTGGCAGATCAAAGGTTAGTTTTCTAATCCTGAAGCTGATTGGGCCTGGATGGCTAAGGAAACCTACAGACCGTGGACAGAGGATCAACCCCACCATCAATAATCCTCCTTCAGGACCCCTCTTCCCTCATCTCGCTAGGAGATATCTGGAAGTACACATTTGGTTTTTCTGATGGTAGTTCCTGGCCAAAAAGAAAGTCTAATTCCTTCTTATAGCTCTGCAAATTTGCAGGCGCCACAGCACAACGAACACGTGATTTGTTGACTGTGGAATGAGGAGCTCTGAGGGAAAGTGACCAGAGGTGCCTTTACCCAGTGCCACCCTCCTGCTGCAGCTGTCACAAAAGAGACACGTCTGGGACCCTTGCTAGACCAAGAACAATTAATTGCCAGTGGAGTCGTAACAGTGCTAGCACTCAATGGTTAAACAAAACCCAGAGTGACGATAACAGACACATCAGAACGCTACACTTGGGCTCCCATCAAGACTGCTAATATTTCCCATGTTGGAATGCTTATGAGCTTTACACTTCATCTTAATTATGAAATAAAAGTCCCACATGGGGACAGGAATTGATAATAGCTGGGCTAGCTATATGGTGATCTACAGAATCGGCAAAGGTGTGAGCAAGAGTGTGTTATAATTGTTCTGACATCGTTCCTGTTGGGCGCTTCAATTACCCAGCTACTTAGTTACTGTGTCTTTCAAAGTTTACTTGTCACGCATTTTTAATCACCCTAAGTCCTTTCATTCACTATTACAACTTTTAAAAATGTCCTAGTAATGCACCTTACTCTCCTCTACACACCAGCCATTCCCACTCCAGGGTTTTCTAGGGAACTGTATGAGTGTACCCTGTCACTATTGAGCACCCTCTGTGTGCAAGGCCGAGGGCCGCAGCCTTTTCCCCTCGACCCTGATAATACAGTAGGGAATGACTTGGGGCCAGGGTCCTGACCAGGGCCAGACCCCTGCTCCAGGGTCTGTGGGAAACCTCTGGACAGGCCGTGCACGCGCAGAGACCATCTCTTATCAGCGTTCGGCGTAGTGCTTGGCACATGAACCGCTCAAAAAATAGCAGATGACTGAAACCAGCGTCCAATTAAACAGCTATCACGAGACAGCAACTGTTGTAAAGTCACTCAACAGGCACCTGCGTGTCAGTGGAGAGGCAGAGGTCACATTGCTTGGGACATACAGAGGCCAAAATGGGCAGTTCATCAAGCAAAAACAGAAAAGAGAAAAAGAGGAAAAAATGACCTCGGTTTGATATTACTTCTACATAAAGGCTGACTTCAGTTCTGATGTCAAGATTGTTCTTTTTAAGCACCAAAGGAGGCAATAAAAGCTTCATCCTTCTCTGCTGCACCCCTTTTAATAAAACGATTTGTTCTGTAAAAATTTGCATTCAGTCAAAAGGCCGCACTTAAGGGCCCAGAAGGCCACAGGTTCCCCAAGTGGTGGGTCCCTGCCTCTCTGAGCACCTGGAGGCTGCACCTCGAGGTTCTCAGGCCTCACCTGGCAGGCCTGGCAACCCAGGGCCCCCGGGAAGGCCCGCTTGTCCTTTGTCACCAATGGGGCCGATAGGACCAAATCCTGGAGGCCCAGGGGGGCCGGTGTCACCACGACTGCCGGGGAATCCCACTCCTCCAGGGGGGCCACGTTCTCCTTTCAATCCTATGGAGCCCTGATGTGAGAAGGGGGAAAACCATTATCAGTAGAGCATTCCTCTGCGTGGCAGTCAACGAGTGCCGTGCCGGAGTGTAGCCACTATTCACTCACCGCAGCAGCCCCCAGGAGGGCCACTCTAGTTAATAAGTGAAACCAGCATTCTTTTCCCTCAGCTGAACAATCACTCTCCCTCCCGCACCCTGCTTAGGGAGATACACCAGATAATAAGAAGTTTCTATCTGGAATCCTCTTTTAAACAATAGCCCAATCAAGTTAACTTTAGATTTCACCTGTATGCAAGGTGAAGAGATAAGAAAACTTGTCCGTTCAGTTCCCCAAACAGAGCTGAAGAGACTGAGCCACTATCATCCAATTGTTGAAGTCTACACCGCCCACATGCAGGTTTACAGACCTGAGTTCTTCCATGAACCATGAAACAAGTCCATTTGAGTCAATCACCATCCAAATGCAAATACATATATGCGATTCAAATTATTTATTCCTTTAGTCTTTGCAGATCCACATTTGTAAATGTTCAAGTCTGGAAATAAACATACCGGGGAGCCTTTGGGGCCGGGAAGACCCGGATGGCCGTCTCTTCCAGGAGACCCCGCTCTCCCTGGAATGCCGGGCTGGCCTGGAAAACCGGGGTCTCCTTTGTCACCCTTGAGCCGCAGGTCAAAATAGATCTCGCCAGGTTCTCCCTTGGCTCCAGGATGGCCCATCAGCCCTGGCGAGCCTTGCGGGCCCTGCAGGAACAAAGCATCGTGAAACCACAGGAGAACCACGTACCCGACGCACTAGCGTGACGGTAGCACAGCCAGCAACGTACTCGAGAACCCACCCTCTCGAAGTATGGTCACATAATCAGACCTCATTATTCATTTTCTAGAAGCAAACCACTAACTTCATGGCAGAGTCCTGATGAGTCAAACGTCCTGTGTTTTTCTGAAAAACACTTATCCTTATTCGGCATTCCAAACAGAGGCTGGGAAGGGGCAGGGGTGAGGTGTGGCCTTGGGCACTCAGCTCTTAGAACGTCCTCAGGCAGCTTCCTTTTCCCTGGCTACTGTTCACACCCACGGGTGTTTCGGCACTGGGCAGGGGGTGCCGAAGTGGCTCGCTGGCCCAGAAACCGCAGAAGCAACTTCTGAGCGCAGGTGGCTGTGGAGTAGCAGGGAGGGTGGGGACAGCCACTGTTCCCCAAGTCTGTCATCACTGAAATGGAGCAGCTTTCCTTTTACACTCACACCCCAACTCCAGAAGAGATAAGAACTTCCAGGGCACCAGTGAGAGAAGCAGCCCCGGGAAGTAAGCACTGGGCCAACTCTATAGTTAGTTATTTTGAGAGTCAGAAGAGTTGAAGGGATTTTCGCAAGGGACACACACTAGAACATTTTTCAGGTCCTAGAAAGTTAAATCTATAAGGAATGCCCACACCCACCAACGGTTTCCCGTCCAGCATGCTGGGAACCAGCATTCACATGGAAACAGAAAGGGTTTCAATAACTGTTTCAATGACCTGTTCCCTAAGGACTGAGAAAGACATCTTCCAACTCCCTGCCGATCTGGCGGAATCTAAACTCTCACACAATTCATTTAATTTGAACTCCTTTTCATAAACTCCTTCCAAAGGTTCCTAGATCTATGTGAATCACACACATGTGTGCACATAATACAGACTTCTCAAAGGAAGGAGATGGACAACAAAGGACAACACAAAATTTGTACAATCTTTAGATTTAAAAAATGTCTGCCATCGATTCCTCGCCTTCTGTCATTACGTGTCATCTCTGGCCCTTATTGCAACTCTACAGGGAAAACATTGAAACCAGGACTTGGCCATCCCCACTGGGTGCTGATGAGAGTATTCTAGTATATCCAGGCATATCTAGTAAAACCTGCCCACTGCGCAAGTGCAGAGGCTGAGCTGTGTCCTGCTCTAAGTCAGACAAATGGCAGATTTGGGACTAACCTCTATGGGGCTGCCTTATTGTCCTGCCCACCTTGCTTCCTAAGAGCTGAAGCAATGCAGGATCAGAAGGGGAGCAGGTGCCCTTCCTAAGCTAACCGTGATGCACTGACTCCCGGAACCACCTCCGACATCACCCAGCAGGCCTCTGAAAGTACGGAGAGTCAAAGCAACTCTCTGCATTGTTCAATATTATTGAGAAATTTAAATGAAATAACATAAAAATCCAGTTCCTCAGCCACACTAACCACATTCCAAGGGCTTAATAGCTATCACTGGCCAGTGGCTACGAGTTTGAACATCATGACAGAAGATTCTACTGCACAGCCCCAGCTGGTCTGAGCTGCCTGTGCTAGAATATCCCCGTAACCCAGGACGCTGCACTTGGATCTAGCAGGAAAGGTGGAAGACAGCATCTATTTGCTCTAATCCCACGAATGGCAACAAATTTTTCTACCAACCACTTGCCAGAAATTTTAGCAGAGAATTACAGAGAATTCATTATTTAATTGAAAGGTGTTGTGGTAGTTTTAAACTGTTCCTCTTGAGTTAATATTAGCTCCTAAGCAGCCTTAAATCCCAGCTCAAATCAGACTCCTTTATGAAGCCCTTCCTGTATGCACAGGCTGCCTTGTAGTATATGGTCCTCATTCTAGAAATTTCTTCACTTCATTACAATTTGTTTGCAGATCTGTTTCTTTACTTGTATTTCAGGGCTTTGAGGGCAGGACCAAGGTTTCCTATCTTTCTATCCTTGCTGTTTGCAATCAAGAACATCCTGGAAGGAGTATATGTTGAACTGGCAATATTCATCAATAAAAAATAAATACCAATGTGAAATTATAACCAACATATGTTTTTCTCAATCTAAAAGCATACATTATTTTATGGTGATTATTCACAGCCTAAAAATATAAAGCTTTCCAATATTACAATTTTAGGGTGAGAAAATATAATCTTTTACTTTAACAATGATGACCTTATCAGCCATCCTTCTATTTAAGGGAGAAATCCAGATTTTTAAAACAGTGACACTGGTGACCCTAGGACATTTCATATGGTTTCTTTGCCACAGCACTTCTTGATCCTAAATGGTTCAGAGGGATTTTGATCCATATCCCTTAAGATAAATACTGAGGAATCAAATACTGCCTTGAGAATTCAGCACTGGCTGCATTAACTGGAGAAGATTGCACCTGGGCCGTCTGCTTCTAAGCGGTGGTACCACTGGGGGAAATCAGGGAGGGTCAGTTTCCACTAATCATCCCAGTGACCATGAACCTTGAAATTGAAACCGGCTCAGACTGACTTGGACTTCATTATTTCGCTTGGGGGTCAGCCTCGTGTGATCTGCCATACTTTCACAAAACAAAACACTCGGTTTGGAGATGCCACAGAAACACTATCTGAGTCACATGGAAACGTGAAGTGTTTCACCTTGTTAATTTCAATCTACTCCCCAGTATGCTCTTCGGGCTCACCTCTTTCAGCCTCCAGCCAAAAAAGAGAGCCTCATTTTTAAACTGGTTAAACCATGGAGCTATGATATATCTTCAAACAAAAGAAAAATGACTATCTTGTCAATTCAATTATTTGCCCACAAATCCATTTTTTGAGACTTTTTCTATCCACAGAGAGAAAGAAGGCATAGGGAGGAGAATTTTTGTTGCATGTTTTCTTTATTTTTTCCTTAGCATAATTTCTCTTCAGTGTCCTTCTCTCTCTCTCTCTCACCTTATTCCTCTTTTCCCATTTTTATGTGATTTAGGGGGCGGGAGTGGGTGTCTGGACTGAGTTTCAGCCACAGTTGAGGCAGGAAGTCCACCGGGAAAGCCAAGGAGATAAAGGCAGTGACAGAGATTAAAAGTATCTTTTCTGCTTCCTTCAACATCTTTGATCCCTGCTACGGCAGGGGCTTCCCAGCTATTTGAACTCCTAATTTATTTAGAAATATTTTAAACAATTGCAACTTGTAACTCAGCTCCCCAGGCATCAGGGAAGCTTTGGAAAGCAGAAGCCCAAGTTCTAACTTCAAAAGGAGAAACTACTGCTGAATTCCAGCCGTTTCATTCCCAGGTCACCTACTTTTACCCTGGCCTTCCTTTAGAGACACTTCCAGCAATACTTTAAAAAATTAAAATTTTTCAAGAGCTACAACAGAAAAGGATCATGCTAACAATTTGACTTTTAGTTTTGGACAAAAAGAAAAAAGAAGAAAAAGGAATGAAAGGAATTGTAGAAACTAGTTGATGTGCACAGAGCTTAGAAGAACAAAGACAATACAAGAGAAATGGTACAATAAGATTTAAAAGCTTCAGAAATAGAACTGAGCATACTGAGCATATACAGTAAAATAATGTCCTTCCATATTTAAGATGATTATTTTTCTCTTCTATTTAATAGCTTCCTTTAAAACAAACTAGAAAAGCTAAGCTGGTATTTTTTTTAACTGATGTTTCATGTCAATGTGTTTGAGATCTTTCATTTATACAGATTTGAAAAAGCACCTATATGAAAGATGTTGGTAATAGGAATTTTGAAAATACATATCTGTAAAGGGAAGAATGAAAACATATTTCAAATCCCTAAAGGGAAACGGGTCAGTTTTCCTTGACCTGTCCACAGAAACTACTGGTGCTGAATCTATTCACTAACAAGTTTTTAGATTATCTGGTGTGATGTCACCAGCACTGGTAGAACAGAAGGACAATTCACTCCACAGTGTAGCTGCTTGGAGGTGACTCTTATGGCACCATTGGCTTCAAGAAATCCCAGAGGCCCTGTGGAAGGACACACCACCCTTCAGCTACACCTGAAAGCAGGTAAGCGGCAACTAAACTGTGCCCAGGTAAGAAGAAAGGTGGTTGCAATCCCAGTTCTGCATTTAACAGCCTTGCCCATTCCCGGGGTACAAAGGCCACGTGCAGTGATTCTAGACTGCTGGACACAGCCACACCTGACCAGCTCCCACAGAAGGCAGAAGCCATATTTGCAAAGGCAAAAATGTACAACTTTGTTGATTTCTTTTTTTTTTGGTGGCAATTTCTACTATGTATGTGAACTCAGGTTTACTTACAGGCAATCCTTCAAGACCATCCCTGCCAGGTAAACCTCTGTCGCCCTTGGGCCCTGGCTGTCCTGGGAAACCTTTCATAAGAGACAGGGAGAAACAGCAGCACAGCATTCATGAGACACATCTTCAAAATCCTTTTTTTCTTTCAAGATTCAAGAGCATAAAAGCCTTTGTATGAAGTGAATGAACGTTTGAACAATCTTGAGAGTAATAAATGGCATACCCAACACAGGCTCAAAGGGAAAACAGGAGCCCGAATGCACTCGAGTGACCCTGCAGGACTGCTACCATCCCCCTTCCTGCCCTCCTGCCTGCAACCCCAGGGACCACTTTAAGGAAAAACCTAAATTCTTGTAACTTCTTTTGAGATAACTAAGTTTGTTATCTCAGTTAGCTGAATGAACTCGATAATTTTGAACAATGTGGACAAATCCTGGAAGTACAGCTTAAAATTCTTTTTATTATGCTCTAGTTTTGATTGCAGACAATTAGGTCTTGGCGTAAGATCTACTTTACTGTGAAGGTACTAACACATTGAAGCAAATTCTGACCTGGTCCTTTTCACATCTGGGGTCTTACCTATTTCTCCTGGGGGTCCCTGTGGCCCAGGGGGACCACGGAGTCCTGTTGTATCACAGATGAGGCAACTATCTCCTTTTTGACCTAAAAGAGGAAACACGGGGGTGCTTATACGTAACATGTGAGCAGCAGTGTCTGCAGGGTATTGAGAGAATAGCAAAGGCAAGTCTGTCATTAAGAGTTTTATACTAAAACACGCTTTTTCAGATTGAACAGATGGCTCTTCCAGACAGAGCTCTCTGCTAATGTGTGGGAACTGTCGTCAAATGCGTGTTCCCCTCTTGGTCATGTCTTCAGCATGTGTCACATGTGACCAATGGCACACTGTTCAGTGACCCTGCACTTCTCCCAGCAAAGGACAGCAGCTACCTCACTAAAAAGTGGTCCAGAAATTCAATTTTGTCTATCAGCCTGAAAACATTTGACCGTCATAATTTTGTCTTTAATGCTAAAGCTTTTCTCTTTGCTTTAGCATTTTTTACTGAGCTGTACATAGAGCTCATGTATTTTATTGATCAATGGATGATCAACGTGAAAAAGAGGCCGAGAAGGCTAGAACAAGTGTCTGCCCGGCACCCAGGACAGAAGAGAGAGACCACAGCACTGCCACACGGGAGGAGAGCCCTCCCTCGGAAGTGCGCCCGTCTGAAGTCTTGATTTTCAAACTAAGCTCAAAAGGCCTTATGGTGTCTTAGATACTCCTGTGTCTTAAATCTTAAAATGTCTGGTTTCCAGGCACGAATTGGGTATAATCCAGAGCAAAAAATGCTCTCGGAGAAGCCCACACCAGGCAGCGCATGGGACATACCGTGTAAGTCTCCCCTCCCGGCCCTGGTCCGCAGCCACAGCGGCAGGGCCTGTTACTGCCCACGCCGCCCCAGCAGGCCGCCTGTCAGAAGTGAAAACAGGGCCAATCCAGGGAAGTCACATCCCCGAAGTGTGGACGAAGGAACCCATCAGTGGGACGGGCACAATGCAACCTAGCTAAGAACCAACTAAGTTCTGGGCACCTAGAGACTCAGTGGGTGTATCTGCTCATAAGGCTCAAGGTGAGTGGGGCCACACAGTGCCACCTGGGCAGGCTGACAGCACTGTAGCAGGAGTGAAGACACAGGAAGAAGAGGCTTCTCCTAGGATTTGGGGGACGGACAAGTAAGATTTCAGTGGCTACGGTCTGTCACACAATGTAACAGCCCATCTCAGAAAGCACTAAGCACATAGTAACTAAAGGAACTCGTTAGAAGCCAAATGGCAATGGACTCTGATCAGTGGCACCCCATGATGACTTCTAAGATCACTTACATGGCTGTCAAAGTTTTGAGATGCTAGCTGAATGTTTTCCATGCAGCATTTGTGTTTTAGACTTTTGAAGACTAAAAACTCTTTACAATCCAAAGCCAGAAATGGTACACAGTAGGGTTGATTTTGGGAGACGGTTTCCTATTTGTTCTACTCTCAGGTTAGTGACAAACATATCAATACTGGAATACCCATTGTGCATTCCACTCTAAAACAGATAGGACTGTTGATGCAGTGATAATCCACCTGTTCCAGGATGGCTAAAGACATTAACATGAGTCCTAGACGCTGTTACAGCAAACACTTGGAAAGACTGAAAATGAAACCGAGAACCAACGGTGAAGTTGGTTAATCCATCCACAGCAGATTTACTCACACCAATTACACAAACGCGGCTTTAAAAGCTAGCGTGCATTCCATGTTCAGTTTCGTGATTCGGCTTGAAGGAAAGGTGTGCATTCTTTGATGACACTACTTTCAACCTCTGAAAGGAAAGGCTGCAGCAACGAATCAGTCTGAGAGTTTAACCTGCTGATCACGTACACAGTAGTGAGAATGACTTCAAGGTCCGGGAAAAGAGACGAGAACAGCAACTCTGACATTCAGCGCTCAGTCCCTACTTTTCCCTCAAAGACCACCAGGACAATCTCCACTGAGTTGCAGGAAGACACTCATTCTAGGAATGGATTTAGGGGGAGTTCCAAGTACAGGAAGAATATATCTAAGCCCACCTAACCTGACTCCAGAGCCAGCAAGTATGTGGAGCAAAAATCATATGCACAGACACGACCACCATTTAAAATAAGTAAAAACGCTTACCTTTCTCTCCAACTTCGCCTGTCAAGCCCGGATGCCCTGGAGTTCCAGGGGGTCCCTGATCACCTGGGGGTCCAGGCTGACACTCCACAATCCCATCTGAAATTAAGTTTTAAAAGTTACAGGATCATAGCTAGGTATTTCTACCCTCTCTTAATTCAATCTCTATTATAAAGCTAAAATATTTTAAGCTATTTGATAAGGATTAGAACCCCAGCTTAAGTTTGCTTCCAAATAATCAATCCAAGGTGATCAACTGCAAAACACAATCAGTACACAGAGCGCATGATCCACTCACCATCCCAAGCACTTGCTGCTAGCATTTCTGTGTCTCGAATTTTAAAGCATTTTTTTAGTTCATTAGTCCTGTTTCATACGTTATTTCATTTTTACCTTGTAAAGTATGTGCTATCATCCTTATTTTACAGACCAAGAAACTGAGACTCAAAGAAGTTATCATTTGTCCATGGTCATGAATCTGTTAAGTCAAACCAGAAACCAGAGCAATTCTATTCCTTGTTTTCCCCTAAGCAAATTTACAGCCAAGTAATCATTATTTTAGAGATGCAGACTTTCCGTGAGGAAATGCCTCTCACTGTCCACATTCAATTCTGAGCATCATTTATGTAAAGAGGCATGAAAATAAATTACAGTAACGCAAATACCGTATGTCGAGGGTTCTTGTAAAAAAAAGAAAAAGTATTGTTTTAGACTTTGGATACACCCTGAGATAGAGTTTATATTTCCTTCTCCAGTATCTTTGAGGATACACCCTGTAGTAGTTTATATTTCCTTCTCAGTATACTTAAAGAATAAGACAGTGAACAATTGAGTGAACAATTTAACAGAGCATTTCCGCCCAGGCATTCCACCATGACCATAACCCTAACATGCACGTAGAGCTAAGGCCCCCGCTCCTGCTAGCAGGGTCTTCTCATGATAGACAGAATCAAGGACAGAGATGGTGGCAGTCACCGGACACCCCGAGTCCCCTGCAACAGGAGGTGCCTCGGGTCTGGAGTGGGGCCCGCCCTCTGGCTTGGGTGCATCAGCCATGGTTGAACCTTCCAGCTCTCACCACTCCAGGTAGAACAAGAATGCCTGCAAAGAGCCAAAACCTCCTTGTTGATGGCTTGCTTTGAGCTCAGCGGAAAAGTCGGTTGCAGACGTGCACGAACTGAAGCTGGGGAGGAAGCCTGCTTTCTTTGCGTGCTGCTTACTTTCTCCCTGAGCGTCTCCCGACAAAGCACAGGTGAGAAGGCCCGAGCTCGTGACCGCTAGCTGTCCCAACAGCCACAGCTGGGCACCTGCTCCTGTCCTCTCCTGTCCTGCTGGGTTCCTGGTTGCCCTTCGACCTATGTGCAGTGGAGACTGTCCGTCTTGGACATAGTGGACTCTGTTTTTATGCTTCAAAGAGCAGTCCCTAATTACTCAGCTATAAGAACCCACGTTTCCCAGCCCTGCTAGCCTAAGGTATATTAGTTCCCCGACTCAGGGAATGTAGCTCATTAATATCAAAAGGCATATGATTACTACATTACTTTTCCAGAACATACCTCCTGCCTGCCTCACCTCAACCAGAATCCTTTCACATCCCTTGTGAAAAAGCAACAATACATCTTCACCAAAGTCAATTTAAGATAACGTTAAATCTAAAGCAAGAATACAGTGATTTTTTCTAATAGGAATCCTGAGTGCAGGTGCAGAGCTCATGTTTTACAATGCCTGCTCACTAAGGGTCTCTGCAGCCACATGGCTTAGTGCTGGCCGTGACTATCGGGACAGGAACACAGCAGCAGAACTGGGATGTAGAGATCTCAACATTGCATAGTTAATGTGCAGCGAAAGGTCCCCAGGTAGCAGTGGCTTTAAGATGTCTCCTCTTTAACATACTCATACATCTGAATAAAAATCTCATTTCTAAATTATCACTTAATAGTCTGTGTTTGGGAATTACTTACTTTACATTGACTTAAAAAGGCCACCTGGAAAATCAGAATGGTAGATATCAGCCAATGTATCCTGCTCAATTAACAATGCTGGAAAGTTCATATTTTGATACTTGCAAAATTAAAAATATCCAAGAAAATGCCCCTTTCCCAGATTTCCCCAGGATGGACTTCCTCGCCTCCTTGTCTTTGTGGATCACTCCATCTGAAACCACGGCCCCACCCCACCCCGCCCAGCACTCCCTGCCTCGTTCCTGCTACGCTTATCCTCTCTACTTATCTCCCGCATTCCAGATGGGTCACTCATCTCTCCGGCTTGCCCCTGCCTCCCCCACTGCCCGCTCGCTCCAGGAGGACAGGACATTTTGTCGCTGCTCTCAGAACAGGGCCTGAGGCATTGAAAGCACTCCCATCCCTGGTGGATGAATCTGGAACCCAAACACCCCTATGATGCGCTCACTACCTTCTCTCGGAAACATAGAGAAAAAGTGGCTTTGGATTGGGTGACTCCAGGACTTAAATATTTCATCTTCATTTTTGACATTTCACAAAATCACAAGAGAAGAGGAGGAAGTCCCATAAAGTCACATATGTTCCATCCTTTTTCCACCCAAATTCATCTGGAATCAATGGTCTCCTCCTAGCCTTGTCTGGCGCCCTGTGGTAGCCTTGTCCATAGACCCTTTCGTAACGATGGGTTTGAATTCTAGCACATAAATCTCACCAGTACTTAGGGCCCATGAACCCTTCTCTGATCAACCACACGGAGGATCTGTGTTTAGGTGTCCCCAGAGCACATGTTGCCACAGATCCAGCAGGTCCCAAAGGCCTGCTTAGGAAATCTGAACACACTCCTGTTGGACTGGTTGACTCAAATCCTCTGATAGTTCCTTATCGTTTGCTTTGGGCTTTGATGTTGAAATCACAGGACCATCTTCACTAATCACGACTTTGGTGTTACATGCTCAGCTTTTGTGCAGTCTGGATTTTACTGACGCAATCCCTTCGTCCCTGCTCTGTGTGTGTGTGTCTTAGTGTATATCTCTAGATGAAGTAGAATGCATTTCGTTTTCAATAAAAACTACACAACTCAACTGGTATGCTCTTTAACTTTTTAGATGTAGGACATTCAGCTGATTAACACATTACTTATTCCTCTAAACCAGTTTTTTTTTAACTATTCTTTTTTGTAGCATGGTTAGTTCTGTGAAAATACCCAACAGGATATGAATAATTAATGCATAATTGGACACCAAGCCTTTGTGCTACGCTCTAACCCTGGAGAGCTGTCACAGCACCCAGCCGGGGTCTCTACCTGGTGCCCCACATCTGCCTAGACATGACATGAAGCCAACCTGGAAAGGAACTTACTGGTGTGGCCGGGCTGCCCAGGGGGCCCCGGGGGTCCTGGAGGGCCTGGAAGCCCATCCCTTCCACTTGGTCCTGGCAAAGATTCTCCTGGAAATCCTTGGTCACCTTTTTCTCCTCTTTCACCAGGGAAGCCGGGGGCACCAGCCTGCCCAGGCACAGGGAAGCCTGCAACCAGCACAAAATCTCATGTGAATCATCTCAAGGCATTTAACATCCACAGCACAAGCTAATTTTCCTAACTTTTTTCAAGGTAAAATGACAAGTAGATCATCACTGAAAGGGGAACTTCTCTGGATGTGTAAAACCAAATTAAGTCGGCAGGCTTCTAACCATTTAATGCTGCCTACAAATTAACTTTAAGGAAAAGGGACTCATTATATAGACATTAAAATCTGTGAATTTCTTTCAGTGCAGACAGCATTCCCAATGTCTGAGAGAAAAGGCTGTGGAGGGTGCATTCCATTTCTACCAGGAGGAAAAGGCTACAAAAATGTCATTAAGAAAAGCACAAGCAGACATGGTAATTGGGCTAGAAATCTAGAAGAAATGGCAGAAAAGTAGAGTCAGGACAAACAGGACGGTTCTGTGCAAGGGTCTGAGCATGTGCAGTCAAGTTCGGCGGCTGTCGATTTCTAAGGGGGAAGACGACACGGCCCAGCGGCAGCTGAGGTTGCCGACACGATGCGTGAGGGAGCAACGTCCAGGAGCCACACACAAAAGGGCTCTGTGGATCTGCAGGGAAGAGCGGCATCTGACCCCGCACGGGGCGGGGAGGAGGGACAGTGTGAAAAACAGCCAGATGAGGAAAACTGACATGGGGAGACTTGGCAGGGACAAAGAACAGAGAGGAGAGGGGGGAGCGTCTTGAGGGAAGCGGAGCAGACCCTAGGACATCTCACTTGAGCCACTCGTGGGAAACCCACAAGTTCATGTTCAAGGCAGCAAAAGAACTGAAGGTCCACATGGCGGCCACAAAATACTTATCACCCCCATCAGAGTGAGGGAGGGAGGAAGCAGCCGCCATGAAAGCAGAACAGCCACTGCCCGGCGGGGCCGGCCCAGGCCAGGGTGAGAGGAGGGAGGAGCGGACACCCAGGGAGGGTCACACAGGAGCCCAGGACAGGAAGAAGACGGTGGCTTTGGGAAGGGGGAGACTAATAAATCCCCCAGCCAGGGCAATTTCAATGGTTTTTTGATCAAAAGCATGAGCTAACACCAATACAGTGTAGATAAGTGGTTATCTATATGTTGCCTCAAATCAAAGAGAAAAAAATGGTTGGAAAGAGAAAAAAAAATGATATTAAGGTTAGATCCAAAAGCTTTTATACAAAGGTTAGAAAGGAGCAGATGAATGTAGGTAAGGGGCTGTGTGGGGTTGTTGTCTGAGCCCCAGAAAATAAAAATGGGGCTCAGGGAGAACTTGGAACTATCAGAAAGGAAATACATGAAACAATGAACAGGAAGGATAAAAAAAATTTAAAAATTCAAAACAAACAAAGTAAAAATCTTAAGGGCTCTGTGCACTCACTTGTGTATCAATTCTAGGCGATGTGAGAGTTTCTATCCGATGCTTATTATTTATACTTCTGCACTGGGACCTGAGAGAATACCACAGGTACACACGCACAGGTGCGTACACACATGCACTTGAACATACGGGTGGAGACAACTCTCCGCCTCTGTAATGCACAGTCCACAGGAAATGCAACTAGCGCATGTGAAATGGCCATAGAATAACTGTATGCTGGTGATGCCAGAGTTCATGGAAAGCAAGACTGGGTTGGTCAGAGCGGTTGGAAGGGATTCCATCCTGGAGTGTGATCTGCAGTGGGAAAGTGGAGTGAATGAGGCTGAGTAGGGAAGACTGTGCCTGGGCTAGAGTCAAGGGTCTGTGGAAGGACAGGCCAGCAGGGTGAGGTCAGAGTCCCCAGGAGAGAAAGAAGGGCTCCCATCCACAGTGTGCACGTGCACTAACGACATGCCGATCTGAAACTTATGAAATACAAACTGAGCACTTATCATTGGGCCCCTTTTGCTCTCATAATGAAAAAAATGTAATAATATTGCCAGCTACTTTGTGCAAATATCTAATGTACAGGACAAACATGGTCAGAATATAAACCGCACTGAAGGTGTACAAATACGCTACCAAAGAGCCAGTTAAGGATTCTCACCTGGAGGGCCTGGTTGGCCTTGAAGTCCTGGGAAACCTTAAAAGAGAAAGAGAGAGTTGGAGAAACTGAGAACAGTTCACCCTTTTATATATACTTTTCATTCCTCTGCTAAAAGTCTTGCTTGGTGTGCTCATAAGTAGCCATGTTTCAGGGGAGCACAGAAAACAGAACAGGAAACCACCAAGCATCCTCTGGAAATGCTGCTGTGTCCGGAAGCTACAGAGGAGAAGGGCTCCGGGAGAGCCCAAGTGACAATGAGATAGGAACTAGGAGAAGAGCCATGTGTGCAGGTACTTTCAAAATACAGATGAGAACAGGTTGGAACTGGAAAAAAGAGAGAAAAGGACAGAGGAGGGGAGCAGGGGGGGAGAGGGAGAGAGAGAGAGAGAAAGAGAGAGAGCAGAAAAAGGAGGGAGGAAGGAGGGAAGGAGAGAGGGAGAAAACAGGGAAGAAAGCTACCTTTCGGGCCTGGCTCTCCTCTCAGCCCCGGAGCTCCTGGGTAGCCCCGCTCTCCTTTCTCTCCCAGAGGTCCTGTGCCAATAACCTGGATTAAAGAGGAAAAGAATACCTTGTGGTGGGAGAGTGGCTGGTCCCATATGGCACAGCAATGTGGGTGAAGAAGTGAACACATCTGTCATTATCTCAAGAGATACGAAAGCTAAGAAACAGCAGTGGTGGTGGACAGGGAGGGGGAAGGGAAGGCAGAGGAAGCGAAGAGGTCCCGAAAACATGTCAAATGCTGTCATGTGACCATCTCTTTGCAGGGAACTTTGCCAGGTAGTTCTCTATCTGAGGTGCAGGTTTAGAATTTCTAAATGTACATAAAAGCCATAAAATGAATATTGTACTTTTCAGGGTATTATCAGAGAAATACCCTTAAATTTCCTCAGGCAATATATAACAGGAGCACCGGAACTTCTTTATTGAAAGAGGTTTTTGCTTTTTTTGTTGTTTGCTTTTCCGATGACCAAAAGTGGGGACTTCCTTAAGGTCACAGAGATACAGGCCAAGAAGAGGGTGCTGTGGGCCTGCTTAGGAAGGAGAACGCTCATTCTCCCCCACTCTAAATTCCTCAAATTCAAGGAAATGGCAAAGGCAACTATCGCATATTACCTTAAAATATAATCCCCCTGTATCAAATTAATGGAAATTATTAAATGTGCTGATATTAAATAGCTTGATTTAGCCATTCCACAAGGGATACATATATCGAAACGTCATGTTGTGTACCATAAATATATACAAATTTTATGCCAATTTAAAAAATGAATAAAGTAGAAACCTTTAATATAAAGAGAAAAATAAACAAAATGTGCTGATGAAGTTCCAGTATAAACAGGATACTCCACCATGGCCAATGGATCGCAAATGCAGAATATGGAATCATAAATATATGTTGAAGTATTAAAAATGTTAAGAAGATTTAACACTTTGATCCAATAATCCTGTTCCTGGGAATGTAGCCTAAGGAAAAATGTCATCCCCCAAAATGGCCAGTACAAACACATTCTCTGTCACTAGGAAGGATGGCAGTAAACCAGAGAATGGTAACATTTTCATTACTCCAAAAAAGATTTGGGGCAAAATGGCTAAAGCAAGTATAGTATACCTTGCTGATAGGATATTGAAAATGATTGTATTGGCTGGGTGCAGTGGCTCATGCCTATAATCCCAGCATTTAGGAAGCTGAGGCGGGAAGATTGCTGGGAGTTCAAGGCTGCAATGAGCTGTGATTGCACTACTGCACTCTAGCCTGGGTGACAGAGCAAGACTGTCTCTTGAGAAAAAAAAGAAAAGAAAATGATCATTGTGAAGATAACCTACAAACATGAAGAATGTTCATTTTTTAACAAATGTCACATATAGTGGTTGCAAGTATGTAAAAATATGCATATGGACAAGGAGTAAAATGTTATCTGCAAAAATAAAAATTGTTTTACTAAGGTAATCAAATTGTGGATGACCTCTTATCAAAATTTTCTTTAATGGGTGATTTTTGAAAAAAGGTTGCAAATATGTTGCTAATGTTCTTATCCATGTGCAAACCTTTTGATTTTCAGTGGCTTATAGATATGTAGAAATTATCAAAATATAATAAAAATAGCAACTATCAAACTTGATGCAATACAAATCACAGAATTATTTTAAGTAGCAGGCACCCACTTTACAAAGAAATGCCATTCTGGAGATGGTGGCAGGGCCCTGTCCCATGCAGCCAGGTGCTGTCTCCCGCCTCCCCGGTCCCACCCCTCCCGGCCCAGCCACAGCACTTCTACTCACGATTCCAGGTGGGCCCGGAGGACCTGCTTCACCTTTTTCTCCCTACAGAAGAAAAATTAATTTCCTTGTATATTTTTACTATCAAGAATGTCTTGCAAAAAGCAGGGTTAAACTCTTTTGTTCTGGTGAAATAGAGATTGTGCCTACAGCACACAAAAAATTATTTCTCTCCTTAGTATCTCTCCGTGTGATTAGCTTAATGTGCTCTTTGACTATCACAACAAAAATACATACGTGCCATTTTGCTTTGCATAAACATGACTTGTGGAAATTAAGATTTCTACAAAACATAAATTGGAGGCTAATCATTCACATTACAAATTCGTCCTATTGATTTCATGCTCCCTCTGGGAACTTTAATAGAATCATTTTAAGTTGAATTAGTAAACTGTGAGTTTTCAATGAAATAAAAAAGAAATTAAACAAAATGATATGAAAGCATGACTTCTGAATATATTTTCTTAAAGAAATGTTATATGAGGATTTTAGGTGTAAGATTATCTTAAATTTGCATTGGAAGTCATAATGTAAAATTCCTTATCAACTGTAAGCATTGGTGGATAAATTCTGATCACTTTGAGGCTTAATTTAATCCATATTAGATGAAAAACCCAAAGAAATTAGCCCTTTTATATTTAATGTTCTGATAGAAACATTATCGTAATAATTTAGAAAGTCCTAAGATATGCACCTTATGACATGAATATACATTTTTTTCATTTTAAATTAAGGCATTAAACCAGAATCAAATGTTTTTATTTTTCTTAAGTGAATATAAGAGGAGATTTTAGAAATATCTAGAGGACTTATAAACATCTTAGCTATTATGTTCTAAACATATTTACCATTTAAAATATACAGGATTTTACTTTCTCAAAAAGGTACAATCAAGGATTTCTCTCTTTTGTCCCTGGCTTTACAAAATAAACCTTGAGGCCCTCTGCCTAGCTTTTCACTTACCATTAGTGATGAATAGTTCAAAATGATCCCTTATTTTAGTAGAGATTTATTATTACCTAGTCTCACGATTAAGAGAGAAAAAATGAAGCAACAATGAATTTTTTTTCTGCTGTCAGGTTGAAAAATATTTTTTAAAGTAGTTGGATAACAACCAGTTCCCCAAATGAAAGGGCACTGGCCTGGCCAGTGCCCTTTGCTTTTGGGGGCAATTTGGTGGCAAAAGTTTCAAAAAAAGAGTCCAAATATGAATCCAAAAGTTGCACTCTTAGGAATTTATGGTGAGAAAATGACCAGACAAGTGACCAAAAATACTTGTAATCATGAAAATTTGGAAACAACTTAAATACCATGCAATAAATGGCACAGACATTAAAAAACATTCCTATATATAATTATATTGATGGACATTGGAATATATCCTTCTTATATCGTTAAGGATGGATATAGCTCCATACCATTTTTGAAACATGCATGCATGTGTATGCATGTAGGATCAATGTTAACTCTGACCATTTCTGAGTGCATAATAAAAGTATTAGTTAAGCTTTCTTTTCTTCATTATATCTTTCTGCATTTTCTGTTGTTTTATAATCAGGAAAAAAGTAACCTACTGTAAGAGAAGGAAATAAAAACTTGAATGAGTGGAATATTCTATATTTTTTTCTTTAAAAATTTCATGAATACAAAGAAAACCATTAAGTTGTGTTTTACTTACAAGGAGCATAAATAATTTTTTTTCTTTCAGTACAAAGTCCTTTATTCTAGGAAAAAATGAACAAACTTCTAGGTTGAACTACAAATCGAAGGTAAAACTCAAAACAGTGTCATCATTTACCTGAGGACCCTGCCGGCCGGGCAGTCCTGGGTACCCTGAATCTCCAGGAAAACCCTGAAAGAGAGAGGGGGCGGCAGCAGTCATCAGCTGGGGAAGGAACAGTGGGACCACTTTCAAAAACTGTGCAGAAATACTTACGGGACTCCCTCTTTCTCCTTTTTCACCATCTTTGCCAGGCTTTCCCTATAAAATACCAAATTAAATGTTAGTATTTATAAATAATAATGACTACAAAATGACACCAAAGTTCTGATTCAGATAAAAGTTAATATGTTGTCTCTCTACGGAATCACTAGCAAGGTAAATAAGGCCTCTATGTAAATTGACAATTCTTCACTAATAAGTTATATATAATGAATAACTATAAAAAAGTTACAATGGAAGAGACCTTCTCAATTTTTAAAGAATGGAGCCTGATTAGCTAAAAATCTTTTAAGATGTCATTATGTTTTGGTAACAAAGCTAACATCAGAGAAGTTTGCGTATTGGAAAGTGAGTATCTGGTAGCTGATATGCTAATGATTCATTTTAATAGAGGTTCCCATATGTTATTTCCAGGTCTGTCTCAGGCAGCTGGCAGCTGGGTAGGTGTCAGGTCGCCACCATTCATGCAGCGGAAGCGTCCTAGTACCCCAGGCTCGAGGCTGCGCCAACAGTCTGCTGTTCAGGGCGGGGTCTCAGAGCTGGTGCATGAACAGCAGCGAAGGCAAACCAACATACTGCTCTAGACCAAGCAGGACAGGTGGCTCTAGGGACGGCCCAGCTGACAGGTGGCCCTCATGAGCCTTTTCCTGCACCTGGCCACTGCAGCCTCGGTTCCGGGTCCTCAAACAGTAAAGAGCCGATGGGGTTGCAGGTGAAATGATGGGAGCTCAGAGAAGCTCCAGAGCAGCCCCCATGAGCCTTTTCTATGCTTATGTTTCTCTGAATCTGTGATTTTAGGACTGAAAGGAAAACTATTTAACAATGAAGAATAAAAGGACTTTGGAAAGCACTCACTCGGGGCCCTGGTTTTCCGGGTTCACCTTTCTCACCAATTCCTGGCATTCCCTGAAAAGAGCAAAAAGAGAGAGAATTAGCTTTATTAGTATATTTAAGTAAACTATTAAATTAGGCATATGTTAAATTTAATATTAATAAATTTATAAGCTTACAACATAAATTCAATACTTTATAGTCTTTCCTGTGAAAATAATGATCATAGATAGAAATTGAGTACTTACCTGAAATCCAGGTTCACCTTTTTGACCCTAAAAGAATTTAGAGATACAGAGAGAGAGAAAGAGAGAGAGAGAAAGCCATTATATCTAATGGCTGTATCAATTTTTATATGCTACATTGAATATGTAACAGAAAAAAAATCCTTTTCCTGATACAGTAACAAAGAAATTCACTCCGGTCTCCAGCATCCACTGGCAGCACTGACTGGGTCGTGGGACTGGCCACGCCCTCTCTGCCCCTCAGCTTGGCCCCCTTGGCTGACCCAGCCCATCCTAGCTTGGGGTGTACTTAAGAAGCTCTTACTTAGTGAGTCAGCCTCAAATCAGTCTTGGTCTAACCCGGTTCCAGCTGCCTCTGCTTCCAAAGGTGCTCATATTTATGGAATGGATGGTCTGTCAATCTGTTTTCCAGGTAAGGATTGAATGTAGCTGGAAAAGCTGAATGTGGACCTGGTTTCTCTTCTCCCCTTGGAATTCGTCCAATATCAGAAAGGCAGCACCCACTGGGTGAAGCCCACTCCTACCTTCTCTCCCTTGGTGGCAAAGTCTCCTTTTTCTTTAGCTTGAGCTTGTCCTGGTACTCCTGGAGGCCCACTGACTCCTTGTTCGCCCTGGTGATGAAAAAAATTTGAATTTATTAGGCATAAGAATAATTAAACAAAGAAGAAAAAACATAGAGAGAGTAAAAGCCTACAATAAAACGTCTATTTTAAAAGTGTAATTATACCCTATTCTATTCTAATCATCCTTGCCTCAGCAGAAAAGCAAGTCTCAATAGGAAGCTAGTACGACAAGTATCTAAAGCCAGGAGGAGAATTTCACTTCCCGGGGTTAGGGAAGGACAGGCCGTCACTGTCTCAGTAATAACAAAGGAATCTGAGCAGCCACAGGACAATCTATATGTGCATGTACACATATGGTGTATGTGTCAGTGTACCACAGCAGGGAGGAATGGCACACAAAGTGCGTGAGAGAGCTTGGGAAGAAAGGAGGCATTTTAGGTAACCCCAAAATAAGAGAACCATCAAGAATTTTCTTCTCAAGCATCCTAACTGCTGGGGCCACTCTAAAGTAAAGTGAAATCCAGCACAACAAAGAGTGAGGTCTAAAAATTGCAACTACATAAATTTCAGGAACACTTGTGAAGTTTATGTGAAAAGACTGGGCCAAAAACCAGGGTGGAGAGCAGGCCAACTGTGGGTGGTGTCCCTGGTCCTGATGGCCTACAGCACCTGCTGCACCCCAGGAGAAGCACCTGGGCCTTCAGCAGGCAGCTGCAGCTGCTGCAAGAGTCCCTCTAAGCTAGTGTCCTGGGGTCCCAAGTCTGACTCTGACAAATTCGGTCTGACTTTATCACTGATGAACACTTCCATTAAACTCTATGTACAGATAACTGGAATTAACCTGTCTTCTCTGCTTGTCAGAACACATGTAGGGCACTCAGTCTAGCTTACTCAATGAACTATAATAAATTCAATAACCCTGACATTTTAAGAAAAACACTATTAAACTCAAGAACATGCAGAGAGGAGAAGGGTAACTAACTACGGTTATAAGGGTTCAAAAGTTAATCCATAGGCAGAAATTCTATCATGCTTCCAACTGTGACTTTAAAAATGAAAATACTCCAAACCAACGTATACTCACCTTTTCACCCTTTGGTCCTTTATAACCTGAGCCCATTTGTCCCTGTGGATTAAAAATTCAGCTTTCATTATTAGAGTTGTCTGCTTTGTTTAAAGTCATCCCACAAACCTCATGTAAAATGAGATAATATGGCAGATTTCAAGCAACACCTTTTTCTGATAACTATCATAAAATTTTCCAGAAAGTTATGATCATGTTGCGTTTGATGTCTACCAAAAAGTTTTTAAAGTATTATTGATAAAAACATGCTATAAAGACCTTTTTATTTTAAGGTTTTTAAACTCTGGATTTAGAAAACTAAGGGAAATATCAGTGATTACAAAATAATGACTAAGGGATGAATGGAAGGAAACATCAACAGATGGATAGATGGTTGGTAGACAGAAACAGACGACAGATAGATAATAGGTAGATGCTTACATATACAGACAAAGATAATATAATTTTCCAAAACTTTTTAGACACTGAAAGAATGAGTTATGGCAATTTCATGATAGTCTTAAACTAATGCAAAAGAACAATAAATGCAAAATCCTTTACCTTTTCACCTGGGGGGCCAGGAGGACCTGGGGGACCCTGTAAGAGAGAGCGTTTTAGTTAAATATGATCCACAACCTTACTAAGCTTGAAACACTTCTCTTGTGCTGAAGCTATCTTAAAATTCTGTGATTAACATGGTAATTATTTGTTAAATATTTTTCCTGGGCTGTAGATTTAATATAACCAGAAATTGTTTCAGGACCTTGTTAACAGGAATGGAAATACCTAAAGATCTTAGGTATTGCCCTGTCGACTCTGACAACCTAACACATGCCAGGACAGTGTGAAGATGATGCATGAAGCCACTCATCAAGTTCTCTAGAAGCCTGGAGTTTCCAGTTTTAGAATTGCATCTGTCCACTTTACAGATAACTGTTTGTCTTAAAAAGTTGATGATTCTTCAAGTTAGTAGATTGTAATGAAATAAAAAAGTTGATGATTCTTCAAGTTAGTAGATTGTAATGAAATAAAAACACTTTCCAGGTTTGCAACAAACTTTTAGAATGCTTTTTATAATCATTTTAAATAGAAAAAAATAGTCATTCTTTACTCATAAAAATGAGTCCCTTTACGTGTAAGAATGGAAAAGAGGCTACATTTACACAAATGGATAGAAGAATTTCTGGATTTTACAATCAAAAGGGGGAGAAACCCAATAAAATTAAAAAGACAAGGCTGAAAATCTCTCAAGAAGACTGTCAGGCAGCGAGAGGATGACAAACTCAGGCACATTATCCATTTCTAGTAAACCTGGTGCTCGGCAAATGTCAGTCTGGCTACTATAACCCTCTTGCGAGTTCAGAGACGTGGGTGGGGGAGGAGACGATGCCCCTTCTACTGAGAATGTCAGAGTCTCCTCTGCAGTTAATCTCCGGGCCGTCATCCGGAAAGTCTTTACATCAAACCAAGTGCCGCCTGTGCGGCTGCCTGGTCTGCGCCACAGCCCCTCACAGATGCAGAGCCCGCTGGTAGGACCATATTTCTACAAACACATCTCCCTGCCCCATGGTGAAGTCACCCAGGGCAGAGCCTGCCTTGTGGTCTCTGGACTCGCTCCCTCAGGCTGTGGATGTCACTGTACGCAGCCGGCCTCTACAGTAATGACCATGCTGTCTGCGCCATGATGTCGGGGCATAACCACCCTTTTCCCATAGCTCTGAGGACAGGTGGACTGTAGGTGCCAACCATTTAATTTTCAGAAAGAGGTTGGTTCTGCTGTATCCAAATTAAGAGGGACCACCACTGCGTAAGTTTTCATTAAATCGTTATTTATTTTCACACCTCAACATCGAGGTTCTTTAAAAGATTGCCTCAGAGAGATGTCACCCCAAACTTACTGGTGGTCCAGTAAATCCTGGAGGGCCGACAGGACCTTGTAGCCCTGGCAATCCTGGGGAACCCTATAATTTATAGAGAAAGAAAAGAATTAAAATGCAAACCAGGGGTTGACTCAGCACGGGCTTATAATCACTTAGCGAATGCTTACAGGCGCTCCAGGAAGTCCGGGAAATCCTCTTTCACCTTTCAGCAGGGTCCCAGGCACGTGGCCAAGAATTTCACCTGGGTCTCCCTGGAGGATGAAAAAAGGAGAGAAAGTTGTAAATATTGGTATCCGCATAAAGAATCTTAAAACCCAGGGCACCACAGGCCCGCGTTACTGGCACAGACGCGAGACTCCGTCTGAGCTGGGCGTAGCAGCGCGGCACGTCCCACTGTTCCGCTGGCTAACGGCCGGTGGCTGCTGCAGTCACGGTGGCTGCAGCAGGGCTGGCGGTGGAGATGGCTAAACAGAGGGGTCCACGACATCATGCATGTGACTGCCCCACACTCTGGACACGGGCCAGGCTCTGGTTGAAAGACAGCGTGACCACAGGCTGTTCTCACCACATAAAGATTAACTTTAGGGAAAAATCTCAAGACGAATGTTTTTATAAAAGCAGGTGTGATGGTAAAGTTCATCTGTCAACGTGGCTAGGACCCATTATTTGATGAAACGCCAGCCCAGATGCTGTTGTGAAGGCCTTTTTGTAAATGAGATTAACGTTTCAATCAGCGAGCTTTAAATAAAACACATGACCCTCCATAATGCTGGTGGGTCTCATCCAATCAGCTGAAGGTTTTCAGAGAAAAAAGACTGACTTCTTCAGAAAAAGAGAGAATTCTGCCTGCGGACGGCTTCAGACTGAGCAGCACAACATCACCTCTCCCCGCCCTCCAGCCTGCCGGCCTGGCCTGGCCCCAGTGTTGGACTTCCAGTCACCACAGTTCCTTAAGATCAGTCTCTCGGCCCTCTTCCCCCAACACATCCTACTGGTTCTATTTCTCTGGGGAACTCTAATGCACAGGCTACTAGGAGGATGCCATTTCGTAGGTGTTCTTAAGCACAGGAACACACGCACTCTCAGCCTCATTCAGAAGAGTGCTTGTCTCCATGGTAGCTTCTGGAATACTCTAAGGCTGCTTTTCATAGGGCTGCCTGGCTCCCTGGCCTGTACAGAACACGGGGTGCACACCGTGGGAAGTGTAGTCCGAGGTCAGCTCGATGGCAGTGACCCAGCCCTGAGGCAGTGACACCCTGCCTGGGAAAGACTTTAAAGGTTCGCATCTCTGGAATTTGAGAGCGGTTGAGTCTTTGCTCCCTGGTTCATAGTGAAGCCAATATTCACCACCCACAGTTTCGGGGCTTCCCGTGTGTATGTATGCCAGTCTGTGTATATCACGTACACACTCTTTCGACGTAACAGAGTTTAGGGAGATATGTTGATAAGCAGTCAGCTAAAGTGATTTAAATTAAATTTGTTTTCATGGCATCTGTTTTAAAAAGGCTCCGTGTAATGAATCCAACAAAATAAAACAAATAAAATGTACCTTCATTCCTGGCAACCCTGGTGGTCCCTGAAAGAGAAAGTTTTGGTGTTAGTCTTTGTTTCTTCAAAATATCATTAGCATTAAAATATAAGTGTGAAAAAGAAAAAGAAAATGAAATGGAATGAGAAGAGAGAAATTATAACCAAAAAAAGCAATTCTGACTTAACCCTATACTCACAGGATTTCCAGCGAATCCAGGTAAACCAGGAGGTCCCAGCGGCCCTCTCTCCCCCTGAGGGAAACAGCAGAGAGTCGTTCACACGGCAAAACTCAGACACCACCATGAGCTACTCTGCCCTGCCCTTCACAGAAACTTCATTTGTGGGTTAAAAATCATTTCCTAAACACAGTTTGTCCCAAGCTGTGTTACTGGGTGCTATTTTATGAAAAAAGAAACACACTTGATCTCATTATTAATAGGGGCAATGATTGATAATAGCATTTTCTTATTTGATTTAGTAACTTATCATAGATAATAAGTTTAGTGCTTAAAGCAATTTTAGGATAAAAGTCTACAAAAAAAAAAGCACTTTCCTATACATTGAATAGAAGAAACAATTATTTCCTTATCAAATAAAGCAAAGTTTAAGACAAGTCACTTTTCAATAGTGTCAGATAAAAGCATGTTATTCTGCAGACTAACTTCACCTGACCTGTTAACATGCAAAACCCATAAACATGCACAGTGGGTCTCCCATCTAAAGTTACCTTTGTGCCGTTGCATCCCGGGATGCCTGGGGGACCTGGTGGGCCATCTTGGCCAGGAATACCCTGCAATTAAGAAAGTGAAATGGTAACTGATACAGAACACCCATGCTGGTAAAATATTTCACAAAAGCAGCAGAGTGCATTTTATATACATACAGGAAGACCTGGGTTTCCAGGGTAACCAGATGCTCCTGGAGGTCCCTGTGAGGATGGAATAAAAGAGTTTCAGTGGAGAGCTGGGAAACTCCGTTTCCTCCTACTGCACCCCCCTGGTTAATGGAGTTGTACCCTCATTCCTGGGGCTGAGAACATGCCCACTAAGCAGACTGAGCACTCTGCAGAAGAGGCTGAGGGCCCGGCCCACTGGGCACATCGCCCAGGTCTGCAGCAGCAATCCCACATCAAAAGCTGACTGCTAATCCCTCCTAAAACCACGGCTGCACATGCACAAAATAGCTCTGCCCTCATTTCATCTTTTGCAATATCTAGTTTTAAAAAAGAGTATATAACTAATATTAAAATGCCAACATTTGGGAAGAAGAGTTTATGGGATAAGTTCAGTTCTTTTGGGTGAAAAAAATCAAGAGTTATTTTTAGTTGCAATCGTATCTTGTCTATTCTACACAGTGACACTGCTGTTACCCAGATAGTCACAGATGTGCTCCCTCCAGCCTCCGCCCCGAGGGTCCACGCGTGCTGACAAGGCACACGCAGGCACACGCAGGCTACGCTGCACTTCCCACTTAACAATAAGAAAATTGAAATGTTTACACTTTATGATGTCTTTCTACTTTTCTACCGTCAAAATTTTCTTACAAAGGTCTTCATTTTGCATTTTCCAGGAATAGGAGCAGCAAAGAGAGTGAAGAAAGTGAAGAGAAAGAAGACCGAGGTTAGCGCTGCAGACGTCAGGACGGCCACGTTAAACGAAGCCCTCACGCCTTCGTGCCTTGTGGCCACGTCATTAATTGCCCCTCCCCCAAACAAAAACACGTCCGCAAGAGACTCTTGAAGAACAAATGGGAGAAGACAAGTTTACAGAAAGGCAAGCAGGAAGGCGCTCATCTTGTGCACAGCACCAGTCGTGAGGACCAGGGACTGGGAGGTGACAGGTGGCGCTCACTTACAGCCTTGGGCCCCTGTGGGAGGGGCAGAGAAGAGGCAGAGGGAAAGGGGCAGGGAGAGAGGACTGGGCTGGAAGGGAGCCCCCCCGAGTGTGTGGAGTGCCCCCGACTCTGGAAGCCAGCAGATCCCCTCACATTATCACCAGTTGTGACGGTGTACTCAGTGTACTCACTCTTGTCCCTTTTGTTCCAGGTAGTCCTGGCTCTCCAGTGTCACCCTGGGACAGAACAGAAATGCCGTTGTGATCGCTGCTTGTCGCAAGAATGGAGGTAATCTAAAACCCACCCCACCCTCTCATGCCGCAGTCAGGCTTACCTTTTGTCCAGGCGGTCCCTGCGGCCCCTCAGGTCCTTGCATTCCAGGAAACCCAATGACACCTTGTAACCCGGGGAGACCTCTCTCTCCCTGCAGAGAAGGAACACAGTGAGTCAGGCAGAAGGCTGGATGACAGAAACAGAGGAAGCGAATCGGTGCTCGACAGTGATGGGCAATTGTAGGGTCAACTTGACAGGTTATGGGCTCTCCAGAGAGCAGGTCAGGCTGGTTTCTGGGTGTGTTCATGAGGGTGTTTCTGGAAGAGACTGGCATGTGGATCAGTGCACTGGGAAGTGGGTAGGGGCCACCCAGTTGGTTGAGGGTCCAAATAGAACAAAAAGGCAGAGGAAAGAAAGGTGAATTCTCTTTCTTTTCTGGAACTGGGACCTCCATCTTCTTCTGCCCTTCAACATCAGAACTTCAGGCTCTCCTGCCTTTGGACTCAGGGACCTGCACCAATGCCCCAAACTTCTCAGATCCCTGGCTCTGGGCTGAGGGTTACACTGCAGGCCCCTGGTCCTTAGGCCTTCAGACTTGGACTGAATTATGCCACCTGGCTTCCCTGGTTCTCAAGCTTGTAGATGGCAGATAAGGGACTTCTCAGCCCCATAATCACATGAGCCAATTCCTATAATAAATCCTTTTTTGTCTATCTATCTATCATCTATCTATCTATCTACCTGGTGCTGTTTCTCTGGAGAGCCCTGACTAAAATACCTACCTTTCTAAGCATCATCCAACATTGCACAAGTCTGTGAAAGTGTATGAAAACAGACGCTAAGTCCTACTTCAGGTGCCTTTTCTCTCCTTTATTTAAAGCTCTTGAGGGCAGAAAGTATTTGTATGTGACACCTGTGACAGTGCTTTATATACACTAAACACCACATCACTTATTGGGTAAATAACAAAGAGTGGGATTTTTTTCATGGATGATTATAATCTCACTCAGTCAGTGGATCTCTCTTGTTCTCCACGGTCACAGAGCTGAGACCCTGTGCCCTTGAAGGATGGACGCAAGGTAAACACGGGAAGAGCTGCAGAGCACGCAGACTGGCAGCGGCAGACGGGGTGAGGGGGAGCCAGCCCCTGTAATCGCAGCAGGCCCACAAGGAGACACACGGGCGACATGGGGAGGAATGTGGCACTAACATCACATCCTGGAAACAGCAGTTCTATAGGCATAACGGAGCAGGGAGTATTTTAGGAAGACTGCTGTATTTAGATTGCCTACATAAGAATGTCTGTAAACAAGGTAAAAAATCAAGAAAACTTATTTGCTTTACGGTTTGTGGACTTGAATACAAACCGGGTGGATTAAGTCACCGCTGTTAGCTGATTTAAAAACAGAAGGCCCTTTGGAGATTATAGGCAGGAGTATTTAGTGTTCAGTGTTTTCCTCAAAGTTATATTAGTTCAAAGTAAAAATAAACTGACAAGCTATACATTATATAACATAAACATTTACCCCTAAAATAGCACATTACTGGGAGTTACTTAAAAGTTTTTCACCATCACATAATTGAAATGAAGCAAAACAAGTGCTTTCAAAGTCATCCTTCTTTCCAGACCACTCGGCTGGCCTGGAACCCACCAGTGAACTAATCACCTGCTGCATCTCTGTAAGTGCAGAGTGAGGTTATGAACTTGGGGCCCCGCCCCCCAGCCCTGCAAGGAGCTGTACGCTTGCTTACTGGGAAGTGTAAGTCGGGAGTCTAAGAACAGTGTTCGAATAAATGTGGGAGAGACTATTTCGAATTCTAGGGTATAGGATAAAATAGTAAATGGATTAAAGGAAATTAAGCCCTGCAGACTGGCAGGGCCCTTGGGGCCAGCAGCATCCAGAGAGTCGACAGCAGGAGCAGGTGCGATCCGCTGGGACTTGGGAGGGACTACGGCTCCTTCTGCCGAGGCCCCGTGACGGCAGGGGAAACTCATTCCCAGGAAGACGTGCTCAAATGAAGGGCTGCTTAAATATGTTCATCCTTAACTTGCAGAAGTGGCAAAAGGATACAACTGCAGAAAACACCAACAATGAGGTCCCTTACACAAGGTCATCCAACTGGGGCACCCAGTTTTCAGATGTAGGAAAATCCTCCTCAAAATATAATCAGACTGAACTTCAAACAGCTGGCTAAGAAAATAAATAAATATGGAATTGTAATTCCCCAAGTAACCCAACATGAGATAGGAAGGAAATGAGAAGGGCGTGTCAATGTAAATGCTTTCTAATACATTTGGTGTGGTATTTTTAGTACTTAATTAATATCGGCGGTATCGCTGAGACCAGCGAAGATAAGATTTTATAATTCTCAATGTAGTCATGGAATGCACTGAGGACCAGAGCTGATTAACCGATTTCTACAAGTTTCTCACTGAGTCAGCACTAAAGCCAGAAATAGAAGTGAGGTCAGACTGTACTGCAGTCCCTGTTTTTTTTAGGTCACTAGAACAAGCTGTTTCCCAGCAGAATATTAAACAATTCACTAACATTATGTTAGCCCAATGTAGCAACCCTTTTATGTCCATTTCACAGATAGGGAAATTAAGATCCCAATGCTTAGCTGACTTGTCACATGTCACTGGGTGACCCTTTGTGCTCCTGGGAACGGAATACAGAAATCCGAATTCCCAGTCCTTGCTTTTACTGCAAGAACACATTCTTTCCCAAATGTCACCAGAACACTTAAGCAATCCCTCTATCCCAAGAGTTTTGAAATGAAGTAGCTAAGAAGGAAGTGACTCCCCCATCGACATGGTTCTTGCCATTCCCCACATATTTTTTTTAACTTTCCTAATCGTTTGTCCAGACAAAAGTGCACATGAATAATCTAATACCCCGAACCCCGCTCAAGGTTATTATGGGAACCAGAGCAGAGCAAATAGACAGAATAAGCATTCAAATAGCTATACAATTAGCTGGCAAACAGCATAAGCTGTATGAGGGCCAAATTATTCCTCTGAGCTTTTAGCAATTTCCACAGGGGTTATAGGAAGAGCAAAGAGCTGGACAAGTTGTGCAAAGGTTACTGGAGCCAGGAGTTTCCAAGCCAGAATTTGCAGCTGCAACTGGCAATGCTACAGTCACGACCACCACCTTCTGCTGGACTTCCAGGCATGATGTGCACAGTTAATGTCAGGGAGCCACAGGACCCCTGGTCATCTGTTTCCTGAGTGTGCTAACGGCAAGGTCCAGAAAAACATGGCGGCCACATGCTTCATGCCAGGCCAAGATGAAAACCAGGAGCAGTGTGTATCACAGCATGATAGTTTAAAATGGAGGAAAGAAAAGAGAAGTCTGTGAAAATATGACACAAAAAGTTTTGATGCAATTGCGTCTTGTGGTTTCATTCTTGATCATCAGTGCAAGGTATTGCCTTAATCAAGAAAACAAAGTGTATATACCAACAATGGAAATGATCACTGCTGTGTCTTCAAATGATGAACTTCAGAATTTGAGAAGGAAGAATAAATGCCATTGTCTACACAGATGAAAGAATACAACATGGAGAATAATCTTGACATCGAAATTAGCCATTCTAAATTAGGCATGAAATAGAGTTTCATGCATGGAGCAACTTAAGTATTTTTGCTTAACATATTATCTAAAGTAAGCATATACTTTTTAAAAAATCCATAAAATGTGAGGAGAAAAGGTTATTTTATAATACCCAATTATTTCTCTTTCTCTTACAATGTTTGTAGAAACAAGTTCATAATTCAGGAAATCAAACACCAGAATAGATAGCTCCCTTCATATCTAATTCACAAATTCAAATATATATACAGAACCCAAGACAGCTGAAGTTGAAATGGTATGAAGTTTCTAAATTGGAGGGGTAACACAATTACCAAAAACAAAAGCTGAACACAAAATATACTTAGAATGAGCAGTCATCAAAATTCTATTACCCAAGGCCATATTACACTTGTCTCAATGGCTAGCAAAAAATCCCTATGTTTAAATCAAAATCTTGATTAATTTTTCAAGTTTAAAATAATATGATTACAGATCTTCACAGTAGACAGAGGCACACACAAAAAGGTTGCCAGGGCACTGGGGTTCCCCCACGCATGGACTGTCCTGTTTTCTAAGGAATGAACCCAGCACGTGGAGAGCACTGTACCCATTCCTGTCAAACCTGACGAGCAATCCAGTCCCCACCTCTATACTGTACATTCTTCAAAGGCAAGGATATTGTTTTATTCATTCCAGTGTGTGGAACAGACTTTGAGTTCACTGAAAGCTGGAGAATGGATGATGGGCTAACCAACAGTACAACATGACACTGAGCATGAGGTAGGGTCCCACATATGTGTCCTGCAAATGACAAAAGGCAGCAAATGAGGCTGGATGGGATCTCCATATCCTTCCCAGGCTAAGCCTCCAGCCACCAGCACAGACTGGCTGGCGTCAGCACCCCTGGCTGAAGTGGCAGCAGAGAAAGCTGCACTCTAGACACCACACAAGATCAGCTGCTTCCTTCTGTCATATGGTGCCTTGAGAGTTCAGTTTCCAAGCAAGACTGCAAATAATTAAGGCATCTGGAGCCGAGCTCACCAAGCATTCAGTGAAGGGGAACGATTTCAAGGGATGGGTCACAGTCAATGGGTGACTGCGGAACTCAGCCAAAAATTCCCAAGTCCAATTCCTTGAGCTCAGCCACAATCAGACATCTGCAGGGCCACTTCCTGAATGCCGATGCTGCTGGGAAAGTGGTGGGAAGGCTGCAGCTAGTGTCACCGGGTCATGGAAAACTCTGCAGCGAGGCCCCACTGGGAGCTCCGTCCACGCCATGAAGCTTGACATTTGGGCAGGAATATCGCCACCGCTGCAGGGGAGGGGACACAACACACATGGCCAGAACACCAACAAGGCTGCTGTCCCTGAGGGAGACATGAAGCTCTCCTCTGCTCTAGGAGACATATAACCAGATTCTTAAAAGAATATATATATATATATATATATATATATGTTAATTAGAAGTATACTAAATATACACAAAAGCATGGCTGCAAACCTTCGTCTTCTTCCCCAAACTGTCATTTTCTCTCTCAAGCCCTCCACCTGAGCTTCAGGTGGTCCATGTTAGGAATCTCTGTGTAGTAGCTCTCCAACAAATACGTGGGTATCTTCCAAGAGCTTTAGCAGCTATGTACAGATCAGCTTCAACTTAAGATGGGCACGTCTGGATAAAACCATCATAAATTGGAAATATCCTAAATTGAAAATGCATTTAATACACTTAATCTACTGAATGTCATGGCTTAGCCTAGCCTGCCTGAAATGTGCTCAGAACACTTAGCCTACAGCTCAGAAGAATCATCCAAAACAAACCTATTTCATAAAAAAGTCTCGAATATTTCATGCCATTCATTGAATAGTGTACCAAAAGTGAAAAACAGAATGGCTCCTTGCCACTGCCCGGCATCTGAGAGACTGTCATACCACACAGCAGCAGCCCAGGAAAAACACCAAAATTCAAAATCTGAAGTATGGTTTCTACTGAATGTGTATCGCTTTTGCACCATCACAAAGTTGAAAAATCTTAAGTTGAACTATTATGAGTAGGGCACCATCTGCATGGGTGGGGTTGGGAAAAAGTTGAAAGTTTAATAGATTATTTCTAAAATGAGGCCATTCTCATCTTTTCAAATCCAAAGGATGAGCGGAATCAGAATATATTTTAAAAAAAGAAAAAATTAAGCTCCCCAATCCATGACCTTTGTATATTATAAGATCTATTCTATTTCTAGACTTTTGGACTTGTCCTGCCTCTACTATGCTATGTGAGGTTGGTGTGAGCAGACTGACCCGCCGTGGCCCCTCACCTGATGGACCTCCATGTTCCTCCCTGCGACCATCACTGGCCTTGCTGTGACCTGCTCCTGAGACCGCGGAGGAGGGAGGTGATGAAGTCTGCATGAAGCATGGGAGAACTGTGCCCAAGTGCTGCAGTGTCCTGGCCAAAGGACAGTAGCTGGGGTAGGAGGGGCTGGAGCAGTCTGGATGTATAGGAAGTGATGTGGAAATGCCTTTCTCCCCATGGCTAAGCCTGGACTGCATTTTTCCTACTGGACTTCCAGCCTGAGGATTCTTTACTGGAAAATCCCAACCCCTGTGGGTAAGGTCCATGTCACGGATAAGGTCCATGCTAGGTCTAGCACGTGGTTCATGGGCATGAGACTGCCCGTGGACACAGCATCTAACACAGAATTGTCTCCAAAGGTCTGTGCTCATTTGCTAGACAAATCCTGATATTGAAACATTTGAGCCCATGATGAATTCTGGCATAATTCTAGGCTCCAGTATTCTAATATGAATTTCAAACTTTGCTATGAAGTTGGTTGACAGAGCCAAAGGCTTAAGGCAGCTGCAATCCAAAGCCAGCAGAATGACAGGTACAGAGAGATGTGCAGGGAACATTTCTTATTCAGGATTCACAAAGAAATAAAACTGTAGATATTTTCTGATCTATGAAAATCCACTTTGCACATTAGGTTGCAAGAAAAAAATGAATTAAAAAGAGTCCTTCACAAAATACTTTCTAAAGAACTATCATTCAACACAAGAATAACTCAAGAAAGCCCTAAGTGCAGTCTTATTATAAACAATTTAAAACTCTTCCCCTAAAGCCATCTAAAAGCAAACAAACCATCTGACTTCACTGATCCAGTAAAAACGTTCTAGCAAAATTGAGTGCTGACAAATTTTTGGCAGCAAAATAAAAAAAACTTAAACATTTCCAGGGATCCTTAAATCTTATAAAAGCTCCAGACATTTCTCCCTGATGAGAGCAGAGAACTGCTAATGGAGGGAGGGAAGGAGAACAGCAAAGCTGTGAGCAGTAGCAAGTGCTGGTTTCTTTCCTCTTTCAGAAAAATCAGCCTAAAATGCTTTCATTAGTTCTTACTCCAAAGCAGTAATCTGCTTAAAATATTTTTTAAATAAAACTATTTTAAGTCACTCCCCAAAAGTAATCCAGCTCCCATAATGTTTTTCCAAAGTCGTGTGGGCTTATTCAGTCAAATCCTGTGTGTACCTTTCCTTATGTGGTTCGCCTTTAAACAATAATTCGTTTCCATCTTCCCATCCAACCACACCCAGATGCAGTCTGTTCTCTGCAGGTGTCACTGTGAAGGTCCAGGCTCCTTGCCGGGTCTCCAGTGGACACCAAGTCTCTCTCCCTGACGTCTACGTCCTTCCCTGTTTCGCCCCACCCCAACAGCATGCCAGGGCCCCGCACCACCCAGCCCATTCCCAGGAGCTGCCTCCACCTGGAATGCACTCACATCCCACCCTGCCACGCCCTGGCACCTCAGACACACCCAGGAACCTCAGCAACATCCCCTCCTCAACACACTAACTGCCATGGGAGTTGTATTTAACTCGCGCTACGTTTGAGCCAGGGGCCTGGTGAAGCATATGTAACTCACACGTCTCTTCACCTTGGGAGCTGTGTGAACTATTTTTCAAGTTGCATATAACTCATGCACAGAAAACAATACAAATTTTTTTTTCATTAAATTAGAAAGGATCGTTTTGTTTTTGAAGTTTCTATTCTATTTTCGTAACAAAACGCTGTGGCCCCAGAGAAAAAAAATTTTTTTTTTAGTGTGGCAGTCAACGTGTTAAAGAAGGGCTCTCACACACAGGTGACCTGGAGAAACTCTTCCAAACAGAAGAGGCAGCAGGTCCCATTATCTTACCTGGCAGAGAAGAGCCAAGGAAGCCTCTGTGGGCCCTGGTTTCTCGCCACCAGAGGGAGCTGTGGGACTGCATATTTCCCCCAAATTCACTAGCATTAAAATATGAAATATTCAGTGCCATTGAACACAGTACTGTGGGCAAAGGTGAGAGAAATCACTTTGTAAGGCCTAAAAGATGGAACTCTATGGAAAAGAATTTTAATTAGCATTCAAGTTTTAATTAAAGGCAAATAATAAACTGATAAGCAGAATATTGAGGCTATTACATTACAGTACATGCTATGACTCTAGAAATAATGTGAATTGTGGTTTTTGTTCGGATTGCTTCTTCGTATCCATTTTATAAACTGGGAGAGTATTTGAGTCTAATGATAACACAGAAAATAAATTAAATTCAGTTTTGTAAATAACTGCATGGAAATAGAAAATACTGAAAAAATAAAATCCTACAAAACACACATGAAACAGATACACATTTAGCAGAGAAGTCTCTTAAGAAACTAGTACTAAACATCCCACTGCCAGGAAAATGTGAAGGCTTTTCTATTCTACTACAAGTTAATAGAAAACTTATGCCTTCGGGTAATTTAATCCTTTCTCTTTATTTTTGCCAATTCTAAAGGAAAAAAATCCATGCAATTTTTAATGGCTTTCAAAGAAAGTGATGATATAATCTCCCTTGCTAACAATTAATTTATCAACATGGATGCTCAAGGAAATCAAAGTCACGAATCCTCTGCCTAAATCCATTATCTTCTATTCTGCTTCTCACATATAGATTTAAAAATTATCCTTAAAACCATACAACAGTATAAACATAAAAGATGCTGCACTGCAGGCTTGCAAACTTACCTGGTATGGCCCTAGGCAGTTGTACATGTTACATACTACAGCAAGTAAGAACTGAGTCCAGCCATCGAAGCTTGGTGTAGTCCCAGCAGAGGGACAGTTATCTATTATGCACAAAGCTGAGCAAAACGCAGTGGTAGCACATTCACCCTACAACAAGCAGGTACCATGTTTTACTTGCTTTTCTTTGGCACAGTTACCAAGAGCCAACTGACAAGTTCCTCTTTTGCACATACTCCCTGGGTGGGCCTGTCCAGGTGACAGGGATTAGCATCAGGCCCAGCACTGAGGTTACCCCAGTGGTAACATGGGGGGACACCCCAGGGATGCCAGGACACACCAGCAGCCATACCCCAAGGAAGCAGCCTCCATGCAGAGTCTAAAACAATGAGGCTCAGTGCTGACCTGCTGGGAGGTGGAAACCCAGTGAGGAATGTCCCTCAGACCCTGATCCAAGGGGGCACTTAAGTGCCCTGTCACCATTGCTTAATACTTTGGCTGACTTTGGGCATTGTTTTTTACTTACTCTACTTACTTAGAATATTTTTTAAGTGAAGACTAACCTCAAAGAGTTATAAATAGACACTGCATGAATGAATGTTTCACACTTGAGCTCTGGCACTGCAGGCATGATGCTGAGAATCTGCATATATAATAAAATCATGCCTTTGCTCACCAACACTGTTGCCGTTTCTCTTTTATAAGTTCCATGAAATTCTCAAAATTCTAGGTCATGACTTAAATTAAAGATCTGGAGGAAGGAGAGAGATTGCAGGAATACAAATAATTGATAACAAAATAGCAACAAGAGGTTAGTTCCTTTCCAAGTTTGGACAAGGGGAAAATGAATCTTTTTCTTGTAAAGACACATGGCTTTATTTTCATTTCTTCCAAATGAACAACCTTGAGATTTAAAGAGAGGTACTCTACATTATCAGAAAATTTGGGAAATAGCAATTAGTGCTTAAGTACCTAACTGGCTGAGGATGTTATCAACTTGAACTTAATAATGTGGGTGTGAGGCAGAGTCTTGGAACAAAACTAGGACACATAAAAGTCAGGAAATTCCACAATCTAGGTCATAGGTTTTTTTTTTTTTGGGGGGGGGGAGCATCTGTGATAATACTACACACATAAAATGCAAAAGAAATACTCTGAAGATAATTATAATTAATAATACAAAAAGGTGCAAGATATTTTTCAAGTTTAACCTTGAGAGGAATTGCCAATTGGCAAATAAGAAAAAATTTTTTAAATTTTTTTTCCTTAAAAATATGTTAAATACAGTCATTTATCAAAATTGGGTTTTATGGGTGCCACACCAGGGGATATCCTGGTCCCCTGCAGCTCCCTGCTCGGGTGTCCACAGTTGTGCTGGCTGGGGTGCCTGCAGCTGGTGAGGGCGGGACAGGCCACTCCTTCCTCCACGTCTCTCCCAGCATCCAGCACAGACAGCACATGGTAGGTGTTCAGCAAATATTTCCACGAGTGAATCAGGAAATACAAAATGTTAAAAAAATCCCAAGAAAATAATATAAACTTATTGGAAGAGAGCATGTTTAGGAACCCCATTTTCAATCTCGACGGCAAAACAGGCACCTGCACTCTGGGCAAAGGGGACGGGGCTTTGGGAATCTTGCTTTCTATGTTCTCACTGGTCCTGGCTCAGTACCAACCACCTGGATTCTGAAAATCACTTATGCCCTCTGAGAATCAGGGATGACCCTACTGCCCGGCTTACCTGGCAGCATTACTGTAAGGACCAAATTTGATCAAGTTGCCGGAGTTACTCTGAGTGGCACAAACACGAAACGAATGATTCTGAAGTAAACTGTTCTGACTTTACTATTATTTATATAATATATATCTATAAAATGTATGTTTACATATATATTTTACATTTATTTTCATGATATCTATGTCCATTGAGCCAGCTGCACTTCCCATAAAGCCACAGAATGTTTGAAAAGAGGAAGAAAATTCCATGATGTTAGTGTTCCCATCAGTCATGGTCCAGGAAGCATCTCATTCCTGTCTCTGTGGCAACATCTGACATAAGAAAACAAGAATTTCTTGGGTATTTTTAAAATGTGACACTTTTCAGACACTCCCCCATTCACCTTATGCACAAAGTGCTGTGTTTTTCCCTTAATGAATACTTCTGAAATTAATCCTTCTCAAGCCCAGAGCACCCTGTGGATTCTCTCAGGCCAGGCTGGGTCTCTGTGAGGCCACCACACTCTGAGGACTCTGCTGTTAGCCATAAATATCCGATAACTTACATGGGCCTGATATCCCCAAATTACTTCCTTACCCCCAAGCAAGTTACTTGGCTGTATCTTATCACTGATAACATTTTCCCCAGGATGTTGCAAGAATTTCAATACCCCATTAATCAGAATCTAAAAGATAAGAACAGTTCCAGGGAGGTTGAAACGTGACAAATCAATTTTGTCCATATAATACAATGTAATCTCAGCAGAGCTTGGAATTTCACAAAGCCCACTATGTGCTTAACCTCACTAGTTTGAAAAAGCAGTGGGCAGATGGATCTGAGTTAATTTAAAAAAAAAAAAAAACGAATTTTAATCTATTTTCAGTAAACTTCATTAATTAACTTTAAATAATGTACAAGTCACTCAAAGAAATTAAGTAAGATGTTGAAGTTTTGTTTTTTGCTCAAAATCTTCCTTTTTGAACAGAACAGGTAAGAAAAGCACATAACTGCAGCATTAATACAAAATAATTGTGCATAACACAATAAATAGCTACTTCTTAGTACTTAAAAATGGCCTTCCCTCAGCTGGTAAACTTTTTTCACATCTTTGTTGTTCACAAAATTGGCAAACCTGTTCCAAAAGCTAATGGGGGGATATATGCTAATCCAGGGTATGGCTCAATTATTTAACAATTTAAATCAGTAGAATCTTATTTAATGCCATTTTTACTATTTTGTAAAGGTTTTAAAGGTTAATGTATAATTTTTTATATTTTTTTTCTTAATTATTTAAAGGTAATAGACTAAAATATTAAGTTCTTTGGCTAGGAACTAAGATGCAAAAACAGATAAATTGCATTACAGTTTGCAAATTATGAATTACTACCTCTCTCATAAAACTAGAATATAGAATGTAGAATATAAAAACATGTGACATTTTCCCATGTATTTTGGTGTTTGAATTAAAAAAATTTGATTAAAGGATAGAAAACCAAGTATGGGTTTTCTGTTAGAGAGAGAAAGAGAGACAGAGAGACAAAGAAACTGAGAGAGGGAGACAGAGACAGAGATAGATAGGGACAGAGAGACAGAGACTGAAAGACAGTGGGAGGCAGAGAGATAGAGACAGACATGCAGAGATAAAGAGAGACACAGAGAAAGAGGGAGAGACAGAGAAGATGCCTTACAGAGACTGGCGGGGGCACACCTGGCCGCAACGTGCCCCTCGCTCCCACTCTGAGGGCCTGAGGTCTCTGACACAATAACCGAGGCTATTTCTCTTTGGCAAGGGAAGGCTGACCAGTCACGCACCCTGAAATGGCCTTCCGCCATCTCCCAAATACAAAATTGCTAACTTTGTGAAAATTCTAAACTCTGCCAAGAATTCCAAACCAAAGAGACCCCACCAGGCACCCTGACCCTCCACAGGCAGCATCAGCTCCTTTGGTGAAGAAACAGAGGAAAAGGTACCATCTTCCTCACTGCTGTTTGACGTGGCAGGTAAAGCCACTGCAGTTGTTTAGGTCCAGAACTTCGGAATGACAAATATGGCAAGGACAGGGAGACAGCCCTGCCCGGCCTAAGAGCAGGCCTGCAGAGTCCTGCTGTGCGGTGACTGCCAGCACCCTCGTCCCTGAGGTCCTCTAGATACACCCTTGCAGGGCAGGGCCACGCCTGCTGTGCTCGTCTTCTCAGATAGGCGAGCGGTGCCCGAAGACAAGAACAGGTGGCTCGCAGAGGACAGAGGACGCAGGCACTCCCTACGGATCTCAGCCGGCACAGCGGTGCAGGTATCTACAGTCCTGACAAGCTGTGTGCTTCTGAAGTAAAATCACCTGTACACTCCCAGAACTGATACTGAATTACCTGATGGAACACAGGAAGCAGCTCGGGGGCGTGGTGTCCATGGCAGGGACAGAATATTGCCCAGGATAGAAGATGACATTGTGCATGTTCTCATCTGTCACTAGGTGAAGCAAATTCCTTTACAAATCAGAGTCTGAACTTCAGTCACTGAGTAGCTTGCATGCCGAGTTAAGTTTTAACGTACACCATCTAGACCCTGTTTTAGGACATGCTGTACTTCACAAGTGGCTTCTGCTGTCCCTCCACGTGGCAGAGAGCCTTGGAAGGGATGTGTCCCTAGAGAGCCTTCAGGTTGGGGAACTTTATTTTTAAATATATGAAAGATACATACTTGGAATTCAGGATACAACTTTCTAAAGGCAAGTAAGTGAGATATGAAAGGAAACAAACCACCATGCCCTCTCCTGTGTTCATAAATTACAATCTTGGTCCTTACCCAATAGTAAGATCAAAGAATGATATCCAGTGTCTCTAGACTAGGGACAGTAATCAGAAAAGCTGTTTAAGAAAGTCAGACAAGATTTAAATAAAGTTATTTCCAGTACTCGGTCCACTTCCCATCCCCAAATAAAATGATTTTAGAAATAAAATACGGAGAACTAAACAGATAAGCAAATCAAAAAACACAGTGATGAATTTTCCCAGTCAGGACTGCTTCAATCTAGGTATCATGTCATTTTTCAAAACAGAAAAAGGGGAGAAAAACCAGATAGTATTTGGGATTCAAGAAACTTTAATTTTACATCAGCAGCTGTGAAGAGGAAGGAATGATGAAGGCACGCTGGCTAAATACTGCTGATTCACTGTTACCCTTGTTCTCAGAACACATCAGTGAGAAAGTATTTAAACTGAGGAAACGTCTACTAGTAACTAATAACCCATTATGGGCCTGACCTTCTTCGTGTCACATTAGTGGAGATTTCTGACATTTACCGCATACCAAAAAGTCCCTTTTGATAAAATGACGCTTCACTCTAGCAAGGCCAGTAACGGCAGAGTGCTGAAGCACCTCTGGCATTTGTAGCGAAGATCGAAAACCGAGGATGGCACGCATTTAGATTTGGAAGGGCTTTTAGAGATCTCCAGCCCTGGATTGGAGTGACTAGAACTTTTTCAGATTGAGAATTCTACACCAGTTACAAGGGCACCTAAACACGGCTGCCACACATCTTCGCCCTCGGGCCAGAGTGTATGAGACACGTCCCACGTGCCAGTATAAGTAGAAGTGTTGTGATCTGAGTGTTTCACACGTTGAACTCCTAACCCCAAGTGACGCTGGTAGGAGATGGGGCTTGGGGAGGTGACCGGGCTCCTAAATGGGGGCAGCGCCTCGAGAGAAGAGACCCAGAGAGGGGCCTCTGCCCAGCCAGGTGCGGGTGCAGCAACAAGGCACCGTCTGTGTGGAGCACACCCGCCCAGACCTCGGATCTGCCAGGGCCTTGGGCTTGCAGCCCCCAGAGCTGCAAGAAACACGTTTGGCTTGTTTAAGCCGCCAGCGTGTTGTATTTTCTTAAAGCAGCCCAAGCTAAGACAAAGGAAACAAATCCGTGTCCCTATATAAAATCCCAGCGTCCCTGAGTCCCTCTCGTGCTGCTCGCCCTGCTACGGATGCACCACAGCCTGGCTTTCTGTCCCCGGCTCCACGGCGGCCACCCCGCCCCGTGCGGTCCCCAGCTCTCTGCCAGCCTGCAGCATCACAGCGCGGGGGGTCCCAGAGCAGCACCCCCAACGCCCGTGCAGGAGCAGGACGAGACCTCGTGGGCAGGCGGGCAAGGGGGTCTTGAAAGCAGTGTGTGTCTGTGATGTGTGTTCTGTATGTACATGTGTGTGTACGTGGGTAGTGTATCTGTTTGTATGTGTGTGTACATGTGTTGTGTGTATGGCGTGTGCATTTGTGGTGTATGCATTTGTGTGTCTATATGGTATGTGTGGTGTTTGTATGTGTGTACTGTGTGTACATGTGTGTATCTATGTGTGGTGTGTGTATGTATGTGCATCTGTGTGTGGTGTATGTGAAATGTGGGTATGTGGTTTGTGTACAAATATGTGTGTGTGGTACATGTGTATGTACATATGTGTGTTGGGGGAATGTGTACATGTAGTGTTTGTGGTATGTGTGCTGCATGTGTGTGGTATGTGGGGTGTGTGTATGCAGTGTGTGGCATGTGTATGTAGTTTGTCTGCAGGGTGTGTGATATGTGGTGTGTGTGGAGTGTGGTATGTATATGTAGCATGTGTGGTGTGTGGCATGTGTGGTGTGTGTATGTGATGTGTGGTGTATGTGGTATGTGGCATGTGCGGTATGTGTATGTGGTGTGTGGCATGAGTGGTATGTGTGTGTGGCATGTGTGGCATGTGTATGTGGTGTCTGGCACTCAGGGGGGCAGGTATGGGGCACGTGTGTCCACACGCGGGAGAGCAGAGACAAAAGGCCGAGCAGAGACAAAAGGGCGAGCAGATCAACACAGGAGAGGATTAGAGCTTGCAGTAGGAAGAGAAGAGGAGAGGGAGGCTGGGCGTGGCAGTGGGGAAACATGCCGGCTCCTCTCGGGGCACCTGCCACCCAGCAGACCCGCACCTCTCGCACCCCTTACACGGTGCTCCTCCACTTGGTGCCCAAACCACACTGCAGGGTGTCTGGCGTGGTCAGTCACATCGCTTGTGCCAAGGCAGACAAGACGCTGCAGCCACTGCCAAGCGTCCTCTCCAGGAAGAACGGCGCGTCCCTCCAGGGCAGGAAGGAAGGGCAGCCCCGGCCTGTCCTGGGGCTCCAGTGTGTGGTCCGGGCGGCCGTGGGCATGCTCTTCCTCGCCAAGCGCTGGCCGGACTCAGGGCGAGACTCAGCCTCTGGGTGCTCCGACTCCTTATCAGGAGTCCACCCACTCCGTAGCACCAGGGTGACTCACGAGGCAGTGTTCATAAAACACCGTGAACCGGGAGAAACGCTGCCGTGTCCCAGAGCCACGTGGTGAGCAGACAGCCCGCCTGGAACAAGATCCTTGCAGGCACCGCACACGCACGCCCAGAAATATTGATCAGATCAGCAAGAAGAGACCAGCAACAGCCATGCAGAAAGACAAACGACTGTGGTGCGACAGAACTTCACATCCATGAAAACAGCTCGTTAGCGTTTGGAGTCTCGTACGTGGAAGTGAGAAGACAGGGGTGAGGGGCAGTTGTCCATGTTGTTGTCCATGGCAGTTTCCCAAAGTGTCACAATTTCCACCCCAAATCGGGTAAATCTTATAGAAAACAGAAAATGAAGTGAGGCGGTGTAACTCACAACGCACCCGAGTGCGGGCCTGAGCTGTAGGGGCTCACCTTTCACTCCCCCAGATCAATTTTGGCCCCCGGGGGATTCATTCTCAGGCCCAGCTTGCTCTGCCCGGAGGGCTCAGCGGAGTGCCCGCTCAGGGCGTACCTGTGCCGCATCTGCCCTGCCAGCCCCGGCCTGACACCGTCCACACCGCAGGAGCCCGCGGTAGATGCGGACGTAAGTAGTTTCCTGGGCCTGCTGTGGGCGGACGCCATTCTCACCAGTCTTCCAGGGACAACTGCTTCCGGGGACAACTGCTTCCGGGGACAACTGCTTCCTGGGACAACTGCTTCCGGGGACAACTGCTTCAAAACCAAGCATGTCGCCAGATGCCCTGGAAGTCTCGTCTATTGTTCATTAGCAAAAACATCCCTCCTCCACTTGTGGAGAGATCTAAGGAGGAAGAAACCCGCCGAGAGACTTCAAACCAGGAAGGATTTCACTGCAGCATTTTAGAGATTAGACGAGAATCACTGTTAGCTTCTCACGTCAGATTCTCGTGTGATGTGAAGAAATCTAGAATTGACTGGATTTGGGGCCAGATAGCATTATACTTTTACAAAACTGTGAGGTTCCCCAAGTAGGCAGGCTGGGCCGCTAGGTGGATAAGGCGTTCTAGTATACTCCTACCATTTTTAATTGATTTGCCAAAGGGGAGAAACAAAACAAAAGGGGCACCGCTTCCCCACAGTCGTCTGCTTTGCTCATTAACTCTGACTAATTCTTCCTTTGTTTAATTGCACATTGTGCTAAACCACTTCACAAGGACGGAGGTTCTGCTAGTATCATTTCTGAGAGTGCAATGCTCCATACCCTCACTCCATAATTACCCAACATTATTACGTGCTGTCTAGAAACATATTCGCATGTTCATAATATTCTTCTACCAGCAAACAGGAGGAAAATCTATTGCACACTTTTCATTTGTCAGGGTTTGTTTTATGTTAAGTCTTTGATCTGGAATGAATTAAAACATATACTCTCATTTTGCTCTTTCAAAAAGAAAGCTGTTTTCCTGCCAGCCAATGTTTTTCAGGATATTATAATACAAAAAATAATTTTTCCCATAAATAGTCAGGACAAAGACTGCCAGTGCTTGGCCACACCAGTGACAGCATGTACTCACATAAAGTACTCTGGGCCTTAAAAGTCACAGGACATGATACTCTGTTCAAGATGCTTCATTTTCTACTACTCCTTCTAAGCGTGGAAACAAACTCAACTCACTGTTTTTGCAGCTGTACTGGATGAGGTAAGTTTCACATACAGCTGCACATCAGAAGCAGTAGATTTCATGATGATCACCTATCGCAGGTTTAGCAGGTCCCAGAAGCACATGACAAAGGGGCAGCTTTTACTAATGGAAAGAACCAAGAAGGTGAGCTGGAAACTGAAGAGCTGTAACCCCCCATCCCTTGTAGGACAGGGGACAATGTGTAGTTCAGCAATGTCCCAAGCCTAAGAGAGACATGGACGGGTGGGCCTTGTGTGCAGAGTAAGACAAACCCATTTGCGGTGAATTCATTTTTAAGTAGCTTCCCTATGGCATATTCTTGATATTTTATTCTTGGTTTCAGGCATATTTTTTAAAAATCTATTGTTTCCAAAGAACTATTCCAAGGGACAAAAGTAGGTGACTGTGGGAAGCCACACTGACTCTCACGATTGCTCTGCCAGATGGTGATTCATGTGCAGTATGTGGAAATAGGAAATAGGGAACATCTGGAAAAAATCTTGGCACCACAAGACAGCAGACAAAACGCGGAAAAGGAAAGAGTATGTACTAACCCTAGGACCACTTAAGTAGACCAAGAAGAGCTGGCTGGGGAGGGGAGGGGTTTGGGCTGCACTTGTAGGCACATCAGGAAAAGCAGCAGAGGCATGAAGAAAGGTCAGGAGCCGAAGACAGGAGAGTTGGTTTCTGTTGTATCTTAAGGGATGATGACTCCAGAAACGACTGACAAAATCACAACGTTGACTAGAAATTGGATGATCATTTCCAACTGAGTCTATCTCACTCTTCCTCCACCAAAAGAATCCAAGAACTACGAACACTCTACCTAATGATCCTGCCCTGAGTCTCAAAACATCCTAAAACCTCTTCAACTGAGGTCCTGGGAGCACTTCAGTCACGGTGGAACAAGTCCATCTCTTTGGACTTCCAGGCTTCATCTGTGAAGCGAGAATTCTCAGCTAGATGGTCCACATCTGTGTCTTTATGCCCATAAGTCTGTTTAGAACTGAGCCATGTTTATCATGACTTCAAAATACAGCTACTACTTACACGTACATGCACACATATTTGACATTTCAGAGGTAGTACGTTTATGCACAACAGCTTTCATTCGCTCCTTTTAGCCACACTGGGAAGTTTGCAGGTCAGAGGAAACCTTGGTCAAAACGACTTGAAACACAACTCAGCTGTAGATGGTGATGCTCACACTGGACTCAAGGCCTTGATTCAACAAACCATTCTTCCCTTAAGTCTCTTCCTGGCTTGAGAAATAAAAAGGGCCTGTGGTCAGATAACTGTGGGGAACCGTGTATGACAATCCACACCCAGAGGGCTCCGATGGCACGCTAGATCAATAAAGGTTCTGAGATGCCCTTGCAAAAAACCCCACAAATATCTATTTCACTGTAAGTCCATGTTCCCCAGACTCCCTTATCCTAGGAACTCCCTTCCCATTGCATCCCATAGGAAATACCTACTGACCTCCTAGAGATGGTCTGAGGATCATATTTTGGGAAAATCTGAACTAGACACTGTTGTCTCTCAAGAATGTTCAAAACACTCATGAACACAGATATTTTATCAGTCTCAACAATATTAGCATAATTTCAAACATGCTTGATGCACTAACTTAAAAAACCTTGTTTATTAAAAAGCCTTTTAATATTTTATACTAAGCAGCACTTTCTAGTGCACTTTGATTTTACACATTTCACATCTTTAAAGTATGAAAATAAAATTTTTTGAAATATATTAGATTTTAAAATTCTCACCAATTCAAATCTGGCACAGTGCTTCTCACATAACAGGTGCCTAATATATAAATTATTGTTATTATTAATGATCATTATTATTGGTGCAAGTTGGTTAACTTATCCAAAATTTCAAAGAGCCTACACAAAAATATTTAAGATTACTTGCTTGAAAAAGGAATTTAATATCTGGGAAGAAGTGTGACACCCTTAACATTTAAAATAATGATTAATATATTTTAATTTATGGGAAAGAAAATTTCAGTATTCCATTAAATAATAGAAAGATAATCTTATTCTTTAATAATTCTTGAGATCTTATTCTATATAGATACTCAGAATAATAAGGAAAAGAAAATAGTCCATATATAAAATATAACATATGAAGCACTATATTTTTATATGTTTTCATTTCATAATGAAATCATGGCTAAAATTCTTTCCATGACTAACCATATATAAATTAAAAGAAAGACCAATAAGATAAATACATTTATAAATTAAAGATTATTGAATTCTCCAAAAATGCCAATATAGTCCCTGTCTCAAAAATGAATTTCACCTAAGATTTAATTGCCATATAATTTATGATCTTAGGATAAAGTGAGATCCTTTACCTTAAAAGTAATGTTTGATTCTAATGTGTTTTGATTATTGTAATATAGCACCAAAATGACTACAATGTTATATACGATGTGCTGAAAATAACAGATTTTTATGTGTTAAGACATGCAAGCTAATGCCTAAACTCCTAATCAAGTAGGCATTGCAATGTCTTTGGCAGTAACAGCTAATGGAAAATAATCAATGCAAAATGGCATATATAATTCAAAAGATTAGAAATTTAGCCCCTCTTCATGTATTTAGATACGATTAGACTTACAGCATTCCTTGCAGATAATATTTTTTTTCTTATTTTGCATGTCCTTGAGAGAAAGAGACTAAAAATGCTTGGTTTGTATCTCTAAAAGAGCCTAGCAAATTAACAACTGAAAAACACGTGTTGATTAATTCATCACATTTCTAGAGATGGACAGAGGCAACCCCACTACAGTCTAAGAAGGTCTTCCCAGATGTGGGAGAGGCTGAGGCGCAAGTTGGTAACCATGGTCTTCGACTTGTGTCCAGCAGATGTGAGAATCACGGCCCCATTCGCCTCCTGAGGGCATCAGGGAGCTGTGCCCAGAAGTAATGAAGATTAGCAACGTTTAACAGAGTGATGGACTTCCCGTAGGATGGAGCACATGCCAGGATTTCCCTAAGGAAGGGGCAAAGGGGAGACCCGACCCTCACTCTGTGCAGGACTCTGCATCCCTTGACACCGGGCTGAAACACCCTTGCATCACAACGCCTTCCCCTTAGCGGTTACATTCTCAACAATGCATGCAATAAGGACTCCCCGAGGGGGATAGTGTACTTGCCACGCTTGTCATGCTGGGCTGAGCTCCCCCACCTGTCTCAGGTCGGGAGACACGCTCAGACATGAGCAGACAACGTCTGACCTGCTCCAGGCCACAGACAAGGGGGCTTCCTGTGGGCTATTTGCTTAACCAGATGGGAGGGCCAACTTGACTGCTTTAGAACAGGAACTGGGAGGTCTGCCCATGGCCCCAGAGGAATAAATTCATTTCTTCCCGCTCCTCCCACAGTCCTTTCCATCACTATCCATTTAGAAAAAGGCTTCGGAAGGCTTGCTTTCCTTGGCAAGTTGCCAGGGGAACAGTATATATACCAGGATTCAGTTTTAGGGAAACAGGAGCTTGCTCAAGACTGTAGGATATTCTCAACCATGTGTTCAACTGGCCTGACTCTCTCAGATTAGGATCTACTTATCTGAAGAAACAGAAATCGATTCGTACTTGAATTCCGTTATTTTCCTTCTGTCAGCTATAAAAGATTGGGTTAGTTCAGTGGTTCTCGATCCAGAGTGATTCTGCATCCCCTCAACCACCTGCCAGGAGACATTCAGCAATATCTGGAGACATTGTTTATGCCCCAACTGGGCAGTGGATGCTACTGGCCAGGGCGCTGCTCCATCTCCTGCAATGCACAGGACAGCTCCACAACAAAATCGTCCTGCTCAAAATGTCAAAAGCACCAAAGTCAAGAAACCCAACACTTGTTGGTTTCCTCAGTTGTAAAGTAGGTATTACAATAATCAGCACAAAAAGCTTCCTGCCCCATGCCTGACTCAAGGTAGACTTCTCCATACATAGCAGCTGCTATCTCTTTCTTGCTCGCCACTCATAAGCCCAGATTTTCCTGTCCCAGCCAAGATCTGTTATGTATGAGCAGCAGCTATAATCTAATGTTAAGATGCAGAGACATAGGGTTATGTGGAGGTCTGACGTGGATATCCAGTGTGTGTCAAATATCTATGGGCGTTAAACGGCTGGTAAAGCTACAAACCATTCACATAATAAGAGAAAAGCGTATCCTGTACAAACTCAGCCCACAACATGACATTAAATTCTTCCCAGATTTCCAGGGCCAGAAACAAAATTACTTCCAGATTGGTTAAAGACTCCTCCAACCCTTTCATATCAGATAAGGTACACATTTTAGACAGACAGACAGCAGTGCTATTTTCAAAGTTCTCTGCTTTGAAAGCAATCTGGGACTGTTCTATTCAATGAGTACATTATTGCTGTGCAGCCCCAACGTGTGGACAGGAGCTGTGATTTATAGGCAGTCTAATTAGTAATAATAGGATAATGTGCTTCCTCTCTACACGTTGCCAAGGATCAGGGTATCAGCAGGGTTACAGTATTCGAAGAAGATACGAGATACCCACGCAGTTGTCATTGTTCATTAGAAATACTAGAATCCTGCTTAATCAAGACTCTCTGTGCTCCCAAGACTGCTGCTTGGCAATGTCCCTTTCAAGAACCACTGTTTTATTAATAGAAACCATCAAAACTTTTCTAGGATAGCATTTATCAGCTGGCCACCAGGGCTGTTTGCTCTGATTAATGCAGCTATAATAAATTAATGTCTCTTTACACACACGTGTGACAGATGAACCTATACATCCAGGCAAGTCTGGTGAGTCAGTGAGGATGTGACAGGCCTGCATCCTCTTTTGTCCAGGAAATTGTCCCTTTATTTTATGGCCCCAGGAATCACTCCCTTCTTGGAACAACTGCAGCATTTGTTTTCTCTACTGCTTCTCCTAGAATTGGATAATTTACTCTAGACTTGTTATTTACCTCATGTGCATAGTCTTACATCTCTAGTTTAAGTTCCCTTTTTTTTTTGGACACTGCATGGTCATAGAATATGGTGAGAGCTTTATATAAATGTGGTCTTCATGGTAAGACTTCTTGTGCAAACTCTATTTTAGCCAAATACAAATGATTAATTTCCAAGCACATAGCAGTAACTTCTGGGAATGTGTTGCCTTTCCTACTATCTTAAATAGTTGAGAAAATCAGATTATCAGGCAAAAGAAGAGCTTAAGTTTTGGCTATTGCTGAGTAGGCAATCGTTCAAAAGCCTGATCAGTTTAAGTAGATCACATTCCCACACTGCTATAGTCTCTGGAGGAACACAAAGCCACCGTGTGCAAAGCCAAATTAATTACCTAAGAGAAAACATCTGAAGATATGAGTGGCCATTCCAGGCTAATGGGAAAATAAACAATTCAGCAAAGACTCTGAAATCCATTAAAAGCCTGATGAATTTAACTGCTGAATTCAGAACTACCTAGTATTATGATTACTTGATAACTATGAAATTATAAAACCAGCAATTAAAATTTACTTACAAGTATTATAAATAAATTTATTTATAATAGTATCTATAGAATATAAGACATTCTTTCCATTGATCACATCTCCATGGAAAGCAAAACAGCCAAAAGAGATTTATACTGGAGATGTTCCAATTTCCATTGAGGGTATTGGTGGGTTGTAAGTTATATTGTCAAAGCGTTCCTCAAAGAGATGTGGAAAAAACATGCCTCAGAAACAATGATTTCCAAATTTCTAAGGCTGTGACACTGTGTCCCAGTCAGGTAACTTTAACTCTCTCTCTCTAAGCTATGTGTCTCTTACTATCTTATTTTTTAAAACAACAAAGCAGAATTAATTTACTTTGTAGACATTTGAAAATAGCAAAATAACTTGTATGAGAATCAAAGGCATTCATTTGTAGCTCAAAAGTAGATGTATGATTTAAACCGGCAGATTTGCAGTCTTTGATTCTAAGTCCTTCATTCTGCTTTTGCACTTGATTAACATGTCTAGAACTCTAAGGCTCCAAGTGTGGGTAGAGGTGGTGGTGGTAGAGGAAGACCAAATTTCCTTCCGGAGGTGCCGACCTAGTATAAATTTCTTCGCTAGCTGACTTTGGGATGAGAGAAATGGGACCAGATCTGAAACCCTAGCTCAATTAAGCTCCAGGCATTTCACATCATTAAACTGATTATTTTAACAATACTTTCAAGACAATAAGTGGAAGTTTAAAATTTCCTCTGTTGGTGGGAAGAAGGACTCTTTGCCTTTGTCATTGCTGTGTGCACCACAGGACCTGAAATGTTTATGTTCAACATGAGCAAACTAGATCTTCTCTTTGTTAAAATGATATAACTAAACCATACAGCTATTGCCCTAGATTTCAAAAGGCCTTCTAAATCCATTCAATAATTACAGTCTTTTATAGCACAAATTCAGAATGGTTTAACCTATAGCTTGCCAGTATTTTACATACTCTTTATGGAATAATAAATGAAGAAATCCAAAGCCGGCCAAGAAGACCTAGTGTGGGGGGGCAGGAGCAGGCCAAGGACAAACATGGCGGTGCTATAGTTCTGGGGCCTGAGTCCCCTGCTGGGAAGCCTGGCTGAGGCTTTGCCAAAGGTACACAGAAGCCCAATCTTCCATCCCAGTCCCAGCAGGAGCTCTGGTGATTCCCGAATTCAAGGTGTAAGTTGGTCACCCACCATGGGAGCCCGGCATGAAACCTCATCATGAGAAAGAAAGCAGCACAAACTAATGACACAACTTCTACCTGCACAGTTGTCTGCCTAGACCTTCCTGTCCAGAGCAGAAGGCAGGCCCCCAGGCAGGCTCCTGTGTCCTGACAGACACAGTGCTGTGTGCCACTCACAGCAAGGGCTCCTCAATGGACAGTTTTGAAATAAAACACTTAAAGCCCTTTTCCTTCGCCGATGAGGTACTTCATCCTGCCGCGTGCCCACTTCTCTGCAGACCCTTACTCAACTCTGAATGGAAGTGGTTCGCCTCCCTGACTAGCACCCATCAGGTTATGAAGACATCAGCCAAGAACACTGGGAAAGCTATAGCTGGATAACTCTACCTTGTCATATTTTGATGGGTGGATTTTTCAGTAAAAACTAATATGAATTAGGCTAAGAAAACATAAATGTGTTTACTGCTGTGTACACAATAAGAAAATCTGACAGGCATCAGAGCCAAGGAGGGGTCCCTCCAGGTCCACCGGCTGCATGAAATGAGCAAGTTGCTGGAACAGGCCCTGCTCTCCAAGTGAAAATGCCAACTCAGCGGCCCTCTCCAAACCCTGACACTTGCAACGTTACAAGGAAAACAGAGTAAGTGATGTAGGCCTTAATTCCCTATTTGCTGACACCCCAAAGTTCTATTTTTTATAGATTTAAGGATTTCCTTATTAGTGCAGTGTGCTCATATGTATAATTCAAGTTAAATTAAAAAAAAAAAAAAAGAAGTCTTTGCTCTATGAGAAACACTTGCCTCTACTTTAAAATACTTCTTTAAAATGCACACTGGAACCAGCTAGAAAAAATTCCCAAGTAAGAGAACAAACAGAGCACAAAGATGAATTATAGATGCTAGTGAAAGAACTGCTTTCACATACTTCATTCATTTAAAAACTATCCAGGTAATACTAGTGCCACCAACTGTTGGGCATATTTTTTAAAATAATAATGTTGGTATCTCAGCAAATAGCTGAAAAGAATTTTCTGTAAAGTAGAATTTGCTGAATTTCCAAAGTGTGAGTCTATGACTCCGTAAAGCTTTGGGATGCTGTGGAGAGAGCAAGAACTCACGCACCGGCCTGCAGGACACCTGCAGCCCCCTGGAGACAGCCGGGTCCTGGCCAGCACACCCACTCTCAGGGCCCGGTGCCGGGCTCACCAGGCGGCTCCTGGCGAGGTTTCTGTACCACCACACCTGGTTTCCACGGAGACTCCAGACAGCATCCGGATGCTGCACTGACCTGTAGCTAAAACCCAGACAGGCACCCCACCTTAAGCCAACTGAAATGCACAGATACAACTCGCCTTCCACAGAAGGTTACCTTGGTCTAGATGTGTGGCTCTTAAATGAGAAGGAGGAGCAGAGCTTATTTAGAAGAAAATATAACTTTACATGTGGGAAATGATAAATACTATTTTTATAAATAAATCTAGACAAGTATGTGATGGATAAAGACAATTGCATAAAAATACTAATTTGAATAGAAGGCCTTCAAGTTGAATAGAAACTCTTTTCTTTTTCCAGAAAAATACTAAATTTAGTCCTTATACACGAATTCCAAAAAGCATGCTTGAGTCAACAAATTTCCTGCCAATACACTTGTTCCTTCTAGAGTCAAAAAAGGAAATTAAACCAAATCCCTTTTTCTATATTGTTTGCCACTTCTTATTATAATCTTTGGAGAATAGCTATTATAATAATATTATTACTCGAAAATAATGCTAAGCCCGGTTTTGCTTTATTTGTGTTGCTCTGGGGAAATTATTAAAACAGTAAGCTTTAATCTGAATTGCTGATTATTCGGTTATTTTTAATGCATTAGTTTCTAATGATTTCCATGGTTATGGCAATTCAAAAAAAATTGTTGTCATCTAAATGTCAGCAACTCACCTTTTGTCCCTTCACTCCATGGCAGTCACATTTTCCACAGCCAGAGCCAGCACAACCACCCTGGAAATAAGAGAAAACACCTTTAATTACAAGAACACTTTCATATTGCGGTCAATATTTAAATTAGTGTGATTTGGGCATCTTCCTTATTTAGGGGAAACGTCCTGCCCTATTATTCCGAGTGCAATCTTATGTGGATTTGTGTGAATGGGGCTATTGTGCACAGCTCCTTGGGTGCATTTCTCTTGCCTAAACAGACAAGATGACAGCCCTTGAGTAGAACTCTCAAAGCAATGCTTAGTCCAAAAAGTGAAGGATGCCACCTATGTATTTTTTGTCCGTTGTTGATTTCTGTTCGAAACGGCATCACCCAGGGATTATTCTAACAGGACACCACTCACATTTGCAAGGCTATGGAAAGATCCTGCTTCTGATAGGGGAGCTCCAGACCCAAGAGCACAGAGGCTGAGGGCTTGGAAGGCAGAGGCCACGTTTCATCCCTCACATTCTGAGGGACATGAAGGAAAACAAAACTTTGTGTCAAAAGAGAATAAATGAACGAGCTGATTTTTAAGCCCAAATCTTAAGGAACTGCATTTTGAGTTCAATTAAAGCTTGAATGTTCAGTTAAAGAAATTTCAACAACATGATGTTCTTCTAGCTCATTTCTAACATAAAAATTAGTGTTAAAAATGCAAGAAAAAGAGTCCAACCATGTGATAAAAGCTGGAGAGGAAGGGAACTAGCACATGTTCAAATGCCTACCAGGCGCCACAAATAGCTGTCATCTTATTGAACGATCATAACAATTGTTTCAAGATAGTATCACGATCCCCATTTCACAGATATGGAAACTGAATTACAAGGTTTCATATAACATGCTAGGACAAGATTGAAATTAGAACCCAAGTTCAACTTCCATTATGTGAAACTGCCAACACATTAACAGATATGACGGTACATGTGCACCTTTGCAATTTCCTTAAAAGAATCCAAATTTTAAACCATGATAGACACTGGTATTGTGAACAAAATGTAGAGGGGTATGATATGAATAATTTAGTTAAAAAGCTTTATTAGAAGCTCTGCTTTAAGTCTGAAATAGAATTTATACCCATATTCTGCTTCAGATGATAATAGTTTCTTGAAAATTAAATCACACTATTAATAGTAGTGTGATCATGAGAAGGCTATATTTTTAACAACATACTCAAATCTTAGCTTCATTGCTATGGAGATCTTCTGCATAAAACAATTACATCTGGAGATGTTTATTTTGTAAAGCTAAATCTGAACAAGTGCCTCCAAGACAGTAAGATGTTCTTAATTTTAAATTTTGGAAATGGGGACAACTGACTCCAGTCCAAACAAATTCCAGTGGTTACGGATCTGTTTTTTTCTCTGACTCACATTTTAGGCAATTTTCAGCATACACTCTCATAACCTCCTAACATTTTAAATCAATCCATGTGCACAGTTTTGCTTCATAATCTGGGTTTTGGTGACCACTCAGTATCATCCAAGAAAATAAGGTCAAAATCCACAACCTGTGTTCCAGAAGGTTCATCCCAAACACACAAATTGAGTCCTGAGAGACCTCAGCAGACATTCTTAGCTCAACTACCATCATCGTACATCTAACCCCCAGGCGAGGGTTAGCTGTTCCCTACCTGGGATCCCATGAAATGTTGACTACGTGCCTCTATTGTGAGATTTATCAGATGTTCCTTACTGTTCTTTATTTATATGTCTGCCCAGTACACCCTGAGCTTTTTGGGGCAGCCCAGAACCTCGTATTGAGACTGATTTAGACTGTATTTCATCTAAGACGACATCGATTGTAAAATCCACACTAAAAAATAAAGAACGGTGCTAATTAAACAATGACACATGACACATCATAAACTGTTAAATCTACCCAATTTCAGAATTATCAAAACATTAATAAATAGGCATCTTCAAATTGATGAAATATAGTGGGTTCCCAATTACTGTTGCTTTGTTGGTGGTGTTATTGGTGCCGTCCCTTTAATCAACCTTAAATAACAACTATAGATGACAATCCAGTGACACCGTGTATCTCAAGGCACAGTATATAAGCTCATAAAAGCACTGTGGGGAAATGCTCCAAGAAAGGAACTCAGTGATGATTGCATGAGGGCTCCAGATCACAGAGTAGCCAGGGAAGAGCCGGGCATTCTTGGGGGATGCCCTGGAAACTGGAGCTGTCTGGAGCAGCCACCCCATAACCAGGTTAGCCCCAGACCAGAAAAGCCCAGAAGGTGAGGCAGTTCCGAGTCCCTCTGGGTCTCCAGGTCAGCTCTTTGCCAGGGTTATGTCATTCCTCACAATCTATTTGTTTTTGAGCCAGGTTCAGAAAGACATCTCTGTTCTTTAAACTCTGCTAAATTTTGTCTCACTTTTACAGACAGTGAAAGGAAAATCCAACCAGGCAAAGACTAGTTTATTTGCAGAGTCCATTTGGGAAATGTCCACCAATTACCCAGGCTGAGTTGGCAGACACCCGACAAAAGCCTGAAGTAGTACCAACTTTCTGCTCGCAGGGCAGTGGTGGCTTCTGTGAAACAGCAGATTAGGCACAGACTCAAAGGACTGACGCTGAAAGTGACTGTGTGGTAATTCTGAGTTTTTCTCTTCCGAAATGTTGATACAATCTCAGAAGCTTATCTTTATTCAATTTGAGAGAGGTTATAAAAATGAATTTCCTGGCACTGTTCCCGTAGGTCACCAGTGACTGCCTTAATTACTGGGGACCCCAGATAAGAGGTTGCAAGGCCATGATTGTGGATGTTGGGGTCAAGTTGCTCCTTGTGCTTTTGCTACAGAAATATCCCCAGCACGTGCAGGTGACAAATAAGCTGTTTTACCTTGGGCAACACTTCAGGTTCTAATAAACACTGGGGAAATCCACAATGGGAAATAAAGGACTGGGGCCATCCCTGCCCTTATCCCACCAGCCCTGCCGCTTGTGCTATATATTAAGCAAAAAAAAAAAAAATTAAATCCCAGATCAAAGATATGTATGGCTTTATTCATGTAGGGAATTTTATTAATAATTCCAGCCCTAAAAGGCAATTCCAAATAATTGATCATTCTAATAATATCTACAGCATGGTCAGCTGTTCAGAACAAAAGATGTTTTTAAGGCCATGATTTTTGTGTCACATTCTGGGTAGCCCAGAATCTTATGCAAATGGTTTTATTTTTAAAAATACAACTAAATTTTAAAATAACCATTATCATAAGATACATATTTACTTTGTTAAATACAATCTATTTTGAAATGTCACTATTTTGGTCCTTTACCATTTCCATTATATTTACAATGGCTCTTGCTTGGCTTCATCCTGGCATATGGAGGTATAGCTCTCTGTTGTAAATTGCTATCTTTGAAAGTGATACATAAACTATATGGGCTACTCAGATTCACAATTTCATCGGTGACTTGACATGTTCAAGGCAATACCATAAATTTCATAATTTCCTGAGGAATTATATGTTGCATCTGGACCTCTCAGCAAAATCGAGATATATGCAATCTGGTAGACTCCAACAGCTCCCTACTGGCCACACATCTGAGGGCGTTTACAAGGGCTGTGCATTCTTCCCGGTGTCTGGAATATGTTGGCTCCGTGAACTAGCTCCCAACCCATCTGTTTCACATTCTACAATGGGAAGAACTGGTACATTCTGTGAAGTACTCATACTCTTTCTTCCTGCCTTTCCCTTTATCGTTGTTCTAGCATCAAGTAAATGCTCTCTGAGTCCCTGGAGCAATGCCCGTGTGGTGTTCCCATGAGGTGCACACTTAACCCAAGTGGTCACGGTGGATGGAAGTCAGTCATGAAGGCAGTGGGCACGTAGAAAATGGGGAATGAGGCCGGAAGATCTCAAAGGACAAGAAAGGTGTGGGTTTTGGTCTCTTTTACAGAAGTAGACCATCCATGGCCAACAGCAGCATGTGTAAGCCAGACCAATGGGGAAAAGAGAACCCTAGAAAGCTCTCAGGGTGAGAAATTCATCATTTATTCTACTAAAACTATATGAAAACCACACCAATTTTGAAAGTCTTTTTAGCCTCTTCCTAGTAGACCACATAGACTAAAACTTTACCACAAGAGTATGATAAGTTGTCTCCAAATGGAAACTGAACTGAATAAACTGTGTTTGAAAAAGAAAAAAAATATTAGTCCCCAGTGAACTCGGCCAGACACACACGCGCACACATAACTTCAATAGCAGAGATCAACTTTAAATGAAAACAAAAAAGACAATATGAAAGGAATGCAAAAGGTACTACAAAGTAATCCCTAAACCAAATATCTTTTATATTCTCTAAGAGTCACTTTAAATTTTTCAGGATATGTTAAAACAATTAATATTATTACATTTTTCTTTCATGCTCTGATTAAAATATTCAAGAAGTTGAACCATCAGCATTAATGTTATAAAGTAGGTTAAGTTCTAAAAATATACAAAGTTGCTACAGTATACAGTCCTATTGCCAAAGAAGGAAGGGCAGGCAGGGAGAGCAAAGACTTCAATATGAAATAAAGCCTATTTCCGGTCTTTCTCTGGTCTAGACCAACAGGGCGCGCTTCTCAAGATTAAAAAGAGTTCCATTTGGGAGGATGCAAGAGAGAAAGGCTCACTAATTCTGTTTAGAGAATGCTTTTTTACTCAACTAAAGAATGTCAGCTGCTATGCTACTGTGTGTGAGAGAGAGAGAGAGACAGGGACAGAGACAGAGAGACAGGATGCCATGTCATATAATCATTGACTGGGACATGCCTACTGTACGAAGACATATTTGGAATGAGTTAAACAGAATGAAGTCCTCAATTTTCTGATTTTTTCCCCTGCTTCTGATGGAAGATAGACCTTTAACATCACAGCTTAAACAATTTTTATGTGTCTCACATCCCACCAAATAGGGACATGTGGAGATCTGCCAAGTCTAAACAGCTTATCTTTCAAATTCCTTTTTGCATTCCCTATGCAGTGCAAAATGTCAAAATAGTTTCATGGTGATATTGCTGTCCCAATATTCTTCCTGGTTGTAGCACTTCTTTGGGGACTCTTCTGAATAATTACCTACCCGACCAAAAAAATAAGCGGAGACAAAAGGATGTATTTTAGGGGCACTTGGGCAGAATTAAAAGAGTGCACAAAGCAAGGAGGTGCGGCAAGGGCAGCCTCCGCGCTCCTGGTGGGATCACTGAGTGGAACAATCCAGACCCCGTGGAAAACCCCTGAAGCCTCTGCTGAAGCTCAGCACTCACCCCTGCCCGTCCCCGAATCCCACTCGGAGGGACGCACCCCCACAGGTGTGCATGTAGATGCGCATCCAAAGACACACGCACACATGTACGGAACTGAAACAATTTTAAGGAAACAGCATTTATCCTTATCAAGGATAGCTGGAGTTTGAACTTTTCAAGTCTATTGTTTTTAATTCTACTTCACTCACAAAAAAAAAAAAAAAAAAAACCACTGGTGTAGTAAATAAAAGATGACCACAAACAAAAGCACCAAGAGCTCACACTCTTTGGGGATATTAAAATATCATAATGAAATATAGAATGTATATGGGGAACTGATTTCCTCATATCTATCCTGTCTGCAAATTTAACTGATACATGCTATTTTCGTAATTCTTGTTTTAACTTTTTGTTTACTTCCATGAGGTTCTGCAAAATGGCTCTCCCCACTTCCATTTACCATTCCTCCACCCCAGCAATGCCCTGAAAAAGAATCTTGAAAGGTATCCACCAAAAGAGCACGCTCTGTATGATCCCATTATATTAAGTTCAAGAACAGGTGCACCCACCTATGGGGAAAGAAGTCGGCATTGTGGTGACCTTCAGTGGAGGTGACTAAGGGAGGCTGAGTGAGGTTTCTGGGGTGTAAGAAGGGGTCCTACTTGATTCAGGTAGTGATTACATGAGTGTACACAGCTGTAAAACTTCACTGAGCCGAGTACTTACAATTTTTGCAGTTTGCTATATTTCAATAAAGTTACAAAAAAACCACATGCTCAAGAATGTTCATGGCAGCACTATACACAGTAGCGCCAGCTGGAAACAGCAGAGCAGATAGAGAAACACTTGTATATAGTCATGGGACGGAATCCCACGCCACACTGGGAGCAAGCCACACACAGGTGGATCACACACGTCATATGCGGCAAGCTGAAGCCAGGCCCTAAGGAGAGCAAACCGGGTGACTCTATATAAAGTTCAAAACTAAACAAAATAACGTTGGAAAGTGGTTACTCTTGAGGGCCATTAATGACTGGAAGGAGACACCAGGGACTTCCTGGGTTCTGGTAAAGTTCTGGGTCATGATCTGGTTTTGTGGTGTGCTCACTTTGTGAAAAATGCATTGAGCTGTGCCCTTAGGATCTGTTGTTTCCATAGTGTTCTAAATATCAGCAAAATTTATCGCCCCCTAAAGTGTGCAGGGAATTAGATTAATAACAAAATAGAGAATAAAATACAGGCCAAATGTTGCAATACAAACAATAATTTCTTAAAAGCTTACATTTGCACAACATTTTTGGACTTCTAAAAACATGTGCAGTATTGTGGATTTAAGGGTAAATTAATTTTCCTTCATTATTCTCAAGGAGCTCAAAATCAACATGATTTTCATCTGCATTTGTTTTGTTATTATTTTATCATCATTTTGTTTTGATTAAGGTAAGATAGAGATAATCCCAAAGACATGAAAATAATTCATCATCATTAATTCATCTGAAAGGAGAATCTAGTTAAATAATATTTCTGTTCCATTCGATAATGGAAGACATAGAAACAGAACAATCCTTACTACTGTTTAGAGTTACGAAATATTTCTGCTCTCATTTGAAAACAACTACAAGTGTTGATACATTCTTGGCAAAAAAAAAAAAATTAGCATGAAAAATGTGAGAAACAAACTGAATTTCTAATATGTAGCACCTCTCTCTCTGTGTTGTAGTACGACTAAGAGGTCTACATGTGATGTGCACACCGTGTTCTGTTTCTCATTAGAGACTGAGTTTGCAAAGCCGTGTGGGGCTCCCACAAACAGCTGGCATTGAGGAAATGGGGGTGTGTGCTGGCTTCTCTCACTTCCAACATGTGATCGCAGTTTTGGTCTCATGTTCCCAGGTCACACAATTTTGTTGACTCATTTTCATTTCTTCTCTTGCCTTTCTCCCACTAACTAACTGGGGGTGGACATTAAATTCTCCAGCTCTGGGAATAGGATGGACTACAGAGAAGGATGATGAAGCCCAGTTTTCACCTCCAGGTCATTGGTCTTTGTCCAGCTGCAAACAGATGGGACTATAATTAGCTGCCATGTGACAGTGCTTCACTGGACGCCGCGTGTGAAATGAGTTGGTGGGCTTTGTGTGTGTCCGCGGGGACCCACGGGTGGAAACGCCCCGCAGAGGCGTGCCCGGGGCCAGCCCCCCGAGATGGTTAGTCACCGCCTGGTGCAGGAGTGCAGTGTGCACAGCCTGTCCTCAGCTCAGGCCCTGCTGGGCTTCTCCCAGGGCACAGGATGGCCACAGGCAAATGCGTGGGGTTCAGAGATTGTCCCTAGGCGCAATCTCCCATCAACACACTTCTCAGTCTTGGCCACTCTCCCCAGGTCCTTGCGTTCTCCCGTCCCCAGCCTGGGCTCCCACCCAGGGGCCACCATGGTTAGCCCTTACATGCCCGCTCTTTCAAAGACTCTGTCACGAAAGCTGCAAACATCTATTTTCCAGCCTCCGGCTGAAGAACAGCAAATTTTACCCAGCCAGGCATGAAAAAATAATGCTGGACTATTTCCTGCAGCTTTGCTAAAATCCACACCCCCTCTGTGGTGTTGAAGTTCATGGAGCCCCTTCTAGCTTTTTTTTTTTGTTTTTCCTCTTTTCTCTCTCTATGGGTCCCGAACACAAACGAGTCTGCACTCCGTCCACATCGTGGTGCTACCCCAGCCTGCGCCTGCCACGGAGGCCTCCACCCTCACTTCTGACGTCTGCACCCGAGTCCCCCGGGGCCCTGCCAACCGCTCACTCATGGCCCAGGCACCCATGCTAAGAATACAGAATCCAGCACCTGAGTGAGCTGGGCGAGGGAGGGAGAAATCACGAGAGACCGGAGTGCCACAGAGGAGGAGCCTCCGCCCCACCAGAGAAACCCAGGGACCTCCACAGTGGGTCTCCCTTGAGCCTCGCTGTGAACAGTCATAGGAGTTTGTCCAAAAAGAAAAGGGACTGAGGAGGGGACAGCAGGGGGCCTGGCTGTGAGGCAGCACAGGTGCCAGATGGAGAGGAATGAAAACAGCACATTCCTGAGACAGACAAGGAGTTCACCTTTTGAGGTCTTGGCCACACAGCGAGAGCATAACGGCCTTGAGTGATGTGCTGACTTAGTACCACTTAGTACCAGTAACACTGACACTAGTAAACGAATCTGTAGTTGCCATCTTAAAAGTGATAGTGTATTTACAGGAATACTTAAACTCCAGCAACTGGACATAACAGGTGACTTCTTTCTTAATGCCTAGTTATAAATAAATTACAACTCAATCTATTGCATACACAGCCTCCCAATTTAACACTTAACTTAAAAGCATGTTTTTAAACAGAAGTGTAATGTGCTGTCTTCTGGCTCATCTCTATTATTAAGTCCCCCTGGAGTAGAGAAGGCATGCTAAAGACACACTATACAGGTTGAGCATCCTAATCCCAGAATCCAAAATCTAAAACTTTTGAGCACCAACATGACGCCACCAGTGGAAAACTCCACACGCAAGTACTTACTGATATGCTGTATGTATAAGGTGTGTATGAAACATAATGAATTTCATGTGTGAGTTTGGGTCCCCTCCCCAAGACATCTCATGATTTCGGATATGGGAAACTCAATCTGTGTGGAGCTACGGTTATAAACGTTTGACGGGGTTGGAGAAGAGCTCAAAGGAGGGAAGGGAGAGGAGGACACGGAGCCCCTGGCACCAGCAACGGGCCTGAAGCCGTGCCCTGCTTTGGATTTGGGTGTGGAAGCAAGAACTGAGAAAAGTTAGGGCCCTAACTATTTTTGCCACACGTCTCTAGGTCTCTAGGTCTCACCCCTAGATGCGAATCCCATGTTTTGGGCTGTTTCCCTTAACATCTTTGCCTCACCGACTGAGCAACCGCCACACTGTCTTTAAACAGCTGCTCCAAAGGCAGCACACAGTGGGTCTGCAGAGACGGAGAAGCGGCCTTGGCCTTGAAGAATTCCTCCTGGGTCCCACAATGTCTTCTACACTACACTTTTAGAAAACTTCTGACTGGGTCTAAAACTGAAATCAAAGGAACATCTAGCAAACTTCTGATGTCTTTCCTTCTGTGACCCAGAAAATGCACTGCGTAGTATTACATTAATTGAAAAATTCCAAACAAGCGCTCTGGTTAGTGTCACACTGCATACACTGGCTGGACGCCTGTGGAGAGGGCTTCATGCAGAGGAAAGCTTCCCATCAGCAGAACTATCTTTAAAGGCGTGTCCTGAAGGCTCCACGTGCTCCCGGGAGGAGCAGGAGAGCGGTGCTCGGGCAGGAGGACCCTTCAGCGCGAGTCTGGGGAAGTGCCGCCAATTTTGTAGTTATCCCATCACGTTCCACTGGCTGATCCTTTAAGGAGCCCCACAGTTTGTAACACACTTAAAAAGGAAACACGAAAAGCCTGAGTGACTAGTGAAATATTTCAAGTATGACTGACATGCAGCTCAAAAGCAGAGTTTAATAAAACCAGTGGTAAAACTATCACCACTTCTTTTCCCTTAACCAATTAAATATTTTAAATCATTGCTGATTTTGCATCTGTCTCCTCCCCGCACAGTGACGTCACTAATTTCCGCCAGCCTAGGTCTGGAATGTGACCCAAGTTATATGACGCCCCTTCTCTTTCTGTTCCCATCCTAATGGGATAAATTCCTCCTCTCAAAAGCGGACAGTCGGGCCTCCTCCTCTGCGGGATGGGGATGTGGGGCGGACAGTGTGCTGCCCGTCCGCGGAGCGCCTCCACGCGCACTTGTGCACGCCTGGCACGCCCTGGGGATCGGAGGGTGCACGACGGCTCAGACGCGAACTGGGCTCTCCAGAAGCTCTGCGGCTGAGAGAAGGGGGCTGTGGCCCCACACGAGAAAATGGCCAGACAAGGTGGGGGCGGGGGAGGAACATACCCCAGGGCGAGAGGCCTTGGGCTTCCCCTAGGCCTCTGGCTCACTTTCTCACAGGCCCCTGGGGGCGCTTAAAGGTTTCCAGTGAGGGAGACGAATCCCATTCTCTGGATCTTGGTGACACTGGTCAGAGAGTTTTGGAAAGTGGATCAGCACGAGGGGAGGAGAGAACGGGAAGTCCCGAGAGCCGGGAGGAGGCCGGTACCTGGAGAAGGGAGAGCAAGCCTCGGAGGAGTTGCCCTCACGATCAACCCGCGCTACGTGGGGGGGGGAGGTTTTCCAACGAGTGTGACCGTGAGGGTGACAATTCCCACAGCAGCGGTGGGAAGGACGTGAAGGAACAAGAGGGAAGGGAAGACTGAAATGCCTTATTTTATGATAGGAGAAAATAATAGGTTTCCATTTTCTGAGTTGGCGACTCTGCTGTCAATTAGACAAATTTCATGTGAAGATTTTTATTCTATTTGTCAAACTGCATATCTCAGATTCTTATCTATCTTATTAAACTCATGATTATATTCACTGATGTAACAAAAAAATCCAAATTCTTACACAAAGAATAATACAGATTCAGCAGCGAGTCCCAAACTCCATTTCAGCGAATCATTTCAGCCTCCTCCCCCGGAAATCTCCAGCCAGAGCCACTGACTCCAAAGTAACTTGCTGGAAGTTCAAGGCTTGTCCTGGGCCCAGGAGAGACTATGAACAGGGCAGGGCTTCTTCCCACAGGAATAGTCTCATCCAGAGCGAGAAATACACACATAAAACTAAACAACTTGACTGGATTACTGTTACTGCTGCTACAAAAGTACGAGATGCTCAAGAAGGAAAAATTACTGTGGACTAGAATGATGACACACCAAGGGAAAGAGAGGAAGAAGGCCGAAGACAATGAACACCTGTTTAACACAGTAACTGCCACGTGAGTTATATTTAACTCACACTAGCTTTGAGCCCAGGGCCCTGCGAAGCATGTGGGTCTCACACAACTCTTCACCTTGGGAGCCGCGTGGTGCGTAGGAACTCACGCTGCCATACTGCAGCATACATGTTACGTGATGGGTGGCCCCCAGGCAAAACCCTGCATGCAGTTGGCTCGTGAAAATCTTACTTCTTCATGTTCTTATTGTTACAATTAATATTGACAATTTAATTGCCTATAACTCATGCAGAGAAAACAATAAAAAATAACCAATTTTTCATTAAATTAGAAAGGATTGTTTTGTTTTTGAAGTTTTTATTATATTTTCATAATAAAACACCGTGGCCCCAAGGAAAAAAAACTTCTTTTTTCAGGCGTGGCAGTCTGTGTGTTAACAGACATGCCGTCAGGACCGGCTGGGGCTGGGCTCTGTCCCAGAGGAAGCCCAGGGCCCTGCACGGTGGGCAGGATGTCAGAGCATGGATGGCAAACGAGGACATTCCAGGAGGAAGCATTGGAACCAAATATGGAGATGCGAGAGCACAGAGGAAGTGTGAGGAACGTGGAGAAGTCCACAGAAGACTGAACCACAGGGGTATTCATGGTGCCTTTGAAAACGCAGATTTTGGCTATACAGGGAAGGGTTCACGAAGACCCCATACCCTAGGATGGGGAAGCCATAAGAAATTTCAAGAACAGAGATAGTGAAATGGGTATTCTTTCTTGAGGGATAGAATCTGGCCACACATCATGCATCGAACAAGCATATTATGTTGGTTAATTTACTACTACTTCCATTTTACAGGGAGACTATAAATATCTTTTTGTGATAGCAATCATAGCTATTCACCTCTCTTGTCAGATATGGCACATATCTTAGAGAAATCTGCATGTTTAGACTAATCTCAGCCAGCCAGAATGAAACTAAAATGTAATTTTCATAACTGCACGCAAAGACCAGACTCAATTACAAACTTTTTAAAATTAAATGGAAGAATTTATACACTATAAATGACAGATTCTAAAATGCTGCAGTACAGCACCCAAAACCCAGAAAAATCACTCTTGGACATATCACCCCTTAAGAATAATATTATCTTGAAGACTCAAGGAAAACATAAACAGAAATTGCATGTAATAAACTCTACAGAATAATGAACACCTGCAAAAGATACCGGGTACAGCAAACCCCCTCTGCACTCGACAAGTGGTCCGAGATCCATCTGAAAGATTTCCATGTGACACTCTTCCAGGTCACGTGCTGCGGAGCAGCAAGAAAACCTTCATAAGTATGTGGAAGATAATGGCTGGTAGACCAAAAATGCTACTCTGCAAACCATAAATGGCACTTTCAGAGGACCTACCTAAAAACACAAGTACAGCATTTATGGTTAAAATAAAAAAATGAGGTAAACCACAGAAGAAAGTTGAGAAACCACGGTCAAAGCCATGGTTTGTCAGTGTTGGCTGTGGTTTCTCAATGACATGGTGGCTGAGGATGCCAAGAGGTACCTCTAGAGGGTCCGGTGAGACCTGTGGTCGCAGTGCATGGCTAGTGTGTGGACATGCCTGGTTTCCAACCACACTTCCCCACCATACCCCTGAGCACAGGCCTACTCTTAAAGGCATAAAAATAAAGAAAATAAATAAAGGTTACCAGCACCCTTGAAACCGAGGGGTCTAATTCATTGACAAATGTACTGCTACATAGCTATAGAAATGTGTTATGGCTTCAGAAAACCTTCCTATCTTTTCTGAGGGAAACTAAGAAAAATGTTTAGCAGCCTCAAGCCATTCATAATTTGTTATAAAAATAAATATGAAATAAATAAAATATGGGAAATATAACTCATTCCATTTCCCTGCTCCTTCATTGTGAATGATACACCAATAGCTGTGGTTCCTTTATTCTCTCATTTACACTAATGAAATACCTATTTTCTGATTACCTACAGCACATGCAATATAACAGGGCTATAAGAGACTTGCAAAAATAAAAATGTGGTTTCTTATGACAAAGCACTTACTAACCATGTTAAATTCTAGAAAATTCTAGAAAATCTTTTGCTCCCACTTACTATGAAGTTTAAAGTAAACAAACAGAAATCACGTTGCATCCAAGTGAACTGGAAAGCTCTCAAGGAAATACAATTTGGACAGTAATACATACTTTGATTTTAAAAATTATTTAAGTTTACCCCAACTATATGCCTTCCCTTTATTAAAAATAAAGACGGTCTTAAATTACCAGTTAATGTAAATGATAAATTAATAAGTGTGTTAATAAATAATACTAACTTTAAGTCATTACTTTGATTTCAATTTTAGTTTAACTAGAGCTTTTGGTAATCTTACCACGCAATGAAAACTGATACACTGTGGTTCCCAACATATGTATTTTTTTAAACCACAAATCATCAAATATCTTCAAAAATAAAGATTATATTCAGTATAGTTTTAGTGTTAGATGCATTTAATTGCATTTCATAATATTTAAAATGGAAAATACAAGTATGATCTGTGCACCTTGATCTAGCAACCAAAATACTTATTTAATCTGATGGTCCCATTAACTGGGAACACTGAGTAACCTACTGGATCCTTTGAGGACACCAAAACCCTCGGGTGACATAGGGACTGCCAAAGCCTCGTTCTCATCCTTGTCCCTTCCCGGCTGTGCCCTGCATGGCCCAGCCTTCGCCGCCATCTTGGACGCTCTGCTCTGTGCTCGTCTCCCTCCGTAGTTTTTTCCATCTTGTTAATTTGAATAGTTTACCTCTGTAAGGCAACGCTTTCCAGACCTCGTTTTCCTTTCAGTAAGCCGTCATTTCCTCCTCTTCCATCCGCCCAGCCGTAATTATTTTATTTATTTATTTTTTTTAGCCCATTGAGCCTAATTAGGTGGTTCCCAGTAACTTAGTCTAGTGACTAATTTGCATGATTCACTCTCTAGTCTGACAGGACATATTTATTCTAAATGTTGTACAAATCTCAGACAAAATGTTTGAAAGTATTTCATCCTTACTTTTTTAAAAGGCCTGTCTGTACAATCTAGGTGGGGCAAAGCATGAGATAGGAGGTTTTATTTTAGCCTAAGGAGGTGAAGGAATCAGAACTGTCCATCTTCCCTCTTTTGTTTTACTCTGTTGACCAGACAGGAAACTGGTTTAACACAAACTCTCTTCTTTAAAAACCAGAGCACATCTCTACTGAAGACGGCCCATCACACTGAGCTGACTGGCCAGTTTTCATAGTTTTTGGTTCACAAAAAAACTAAAAGTGTCTTATTAAGAATGTTTTTAGAACGTGACATAACATTATACTTTGAAATCAGAACAAGTCCGTCATTCTAAATTAATGCTGTTAACAGCCACAGAAACCAGACCAAGAAATGCAGTGAGAGCTGAGTAGGACCTCATCTCCCAGCTGCCTCTATTCTTGCAGGGAATTCAGTCCACAGGAGGCCTGGCATCTGTTAGATGGTAGGGCCACAGGCAGCTCTTCACTGTCTGTGCAGGGGACGCCGGCTGCACCCCAGGTACCTGAATGCTGCCGCACATGTACCAGCCGCCATGCAACCTTGGCGGAAATCTCTGCCGTTAACTCTGAAGTCAGGCACCAGTCTTTCATTTCATGCTGCCCCACTCCATGCTACCATTGCAAGTGACCTCTCCACAGAGGACGGGCCCATAACCTACTGCACTCCTCGATCCTTGGAAGTGGCAGCTAACTAAAACCAAGCACCACCACAGCAAGCACAGTACGGCTAATCTCCTCTTTCCCAGCTTCCTAGGGATAAAGTATTATAGTGTGCATGCCTCCCATACTGACGCACAGCATCAAATGTTTCTCTGTTTGACGGGTACTGAGCTTCAGCTTTGCAAGACGAAAAGTGTCTGGAGATGGGCGGCGGTGCTGCCTGGATGACAGCAGGGCTGTGCGTAAGCCAGCGGATCTATGCTTAAATGGCCAATTTTATCTTATGTGTATTTTGCCACAATAAAAAACTGTGAAAACTATTTTTCACTAACCCTCCTTAGGGCCTGGGTGTGGTGCAGCTGGAGGGGCCAGGAGAAGGGGTGCCCTCCTGGAGGAGAGCTGAGCCCACCCCCCAGTGCCCTGGCCGGGCTGGCCCCTCACACCCCCCGCGCCCATCACAGCAGGCTGGGGTCGGACAGCCAAATCCACGGCTATTGAGTAATTTTGGATTCTCTGAAAAAAAACACTTGATGCAGCTCTTTGTCTCCTTCCAGGCTGGAGGGCTCATCTGCTCCCTTGTTTTGTGCCACATCCTTCTAAAGTGCCACCAGTTCTTACATTTAGGGAAGAGAGCCCCGAAACTTCTTCCCTGGCTCTCCAGCAGCCCAAGAACTCGCCAGCCTTTAAATTGTCTTTTCAAATTCCTCAAAGCTCATTTAAGAGTCACATTTCATAAAGCCAGAAGGAAGACACAAGATACAGGGAGATTGCTCAGTTTCAATGGCTCCCAGAAAGCTCCAATATTGCACTGCTCCCGGGGGTCCACCCTGAGGGGCTCCTTCTGAGACTCTCCCTGGGAGGCTGCTGCGAGAGTCCCCATGTGGAGGTGGCTGCAGAAGCCAGGGCACAGGCCCCTGGGCCGTGGCCAGGCATTGTGTTCTGAGGGCACTTCTCTTCCTGTTTCATCCCCCGGCGCCTAGTCCAGAGCCTGTGACGCGGCAGGAACTCAGCACTCCTTTGAGAAAATGTCCGAGCCTCTGCAGAGGCCAGAGCAGCACAGGGACACTCGCTGTTCCCAGAGTGACAGCAAAATGACTCATCTCAAAACCATGGTACAGCTGGTCGACAGGGCAGGTGGATGCCACATGCCAGCTGTGAACGGGCGGGAAGCCAGGAAACACCAGGTCCTGCCTAAATGGATATCGCCAACACACCTGGAGGCCCATGTTCCACCCCAAAGTTTAACAGGATGAGGCATGGCCCCTTGGATGCCACATGGAGAGGAAGGGGAGGGAACCAAGGTCTTGTGAGTATCTTGTCCTCAGAAGCTTCAGAAATGGGTCCTCAGCGCGTCCTCAGCCAACCCCGAGAGGCGGTGTCCCTGCTCAAGCCTCACAGTCCAGGAGAATGAGGTCTGCAGGGCACAGGCTCCCCACTCACCCAGCGGGAGTGACGCACAAGGTGCAGGGTGGCTGAATGCCACAGCCCCGCCCTCTGCACAGCAGGCCGCCTCCGCCTCCGCAGGTGTCCCCACCCAGCGGTGGACACCTTGGGAAGGCAGATGTTACTTACAAATGTGCTCGCCTGCCCAGGGGGGTGGTAATTAAACTATCCAACTGGAAGTTGATCTATATTTATAGTAAATCAGGAGACAAAAATCATTTTCAGAAGCTGCTGGTCTGAAAGTATGGGATTTTCAATCTTTTTATGAAGCTCTCCTCCTCACTCTTAATTCTAGTTTTTATTTAGACAAAGTCACACAGAGGCCGACAACCACAGAGGTGCTCTGCACCCCACGCTGCCGCCGCAGTGCAAGCAGACGGAGCATGGCTCCGCACTCACGCCCCAGCGTCCACAGCTCACGCCATGGTGTGGAAGTCAAGGCTATACCTTTTTAAGGGAAACACGCGTGTCCTGATTCTGCTGCACGAATTAATACCCCTACTCGGGTCTGTATTTCCAGCTGTTCTGATCTACTACACTTCTGTATTTCTCCCCAATGAATTTAAGTCTCCTTCATGACCTTCTTGTTTAGGATCATATATAAAATCAATTTTTTTTCAAGTGTTGCTAAGGGTTGGTCAGTCAATACACCCCAAAGGCAGGCCGCTGGGCTCGCACCGCACGCCCCTCCCCAAGCACTCATGAGCTTAGAGAAGCTCCTGAGGGTGTGGGCCATAGTTGTCCCCCAAACAGTGAATCTGAACTTGGATCAAACAAGTCAAGTTTCTCCCCAGCAGGTAGGTCTAGCTGAACCCTGTGTGCTCTCCAAGCATTCCTAGAAAACTCCCACGTGGCAGAAAGCACTTGCTGAAAATGAAGCCACAGAGCACAGAGTCTGTCCTCTCTGCTCTAAGCCGGGCAGCCACCAGCCCCAGCCAGAGAAAGGTAAAGATCTTCAGTGAGTTCAGGAAGGCCTTGGCCTCCAGGAATGACGCCGTGTCCCCGACCTTACACTTCAGCATCAGTGAGGTAAGCAGAGATGAGAAAGGCGAGTGCGCTGTGCAGTCAGTGTTGGGAAAACCCTGCACCAGCACGGGGCAGGTCACTGGGGGACACGGAGCCCGTCACCCCTCACCTACCCCCTTTGAAACGCGCGTTGCAACGAGCATGCTGTGTATTGTTCCATCATCAAAATGGAATTGGTGTTACTCTGTAATGAACAAAAAATTAAATTTTACCTCATGTAAGATATTAACAGCTTCACCAACTGTATATTTAATGAAAATGTAAACTTAATAGTTGAACTGGTACATTATTTTACAGATCGTTTCTTATCAACACTTACTAGGGTTATTTTACAAACTGTAAAGAAATACAAGTTTAGGCTGTCTACGTTCTGACCAAGTGAAAAGGAATTCCTCATTATGAATATGGGAAAACCCAAAACCAAACAGCTAAATGTTTACTATTCTTTTTCTTTAAAAAAAAAAAAAAGTAGGCCAGAATTTTTTATTTTCAGAGCCAACACATCTGTAAAACTTGTATCAAAAGCAACAGTTCAGAACATCCTCATCCCTCTCGCCGCTGGCAGCAGCGTGTTCGCAGCCGCGTGCCCAGCCTGCTCTGGACCAGGCTGCTCTGGACCAGGCTGCTCTGGACCAGGCTGCTCTGGACCAGGCTGCTCTGCCCGCAGCGCTGGGGCACCCACTTGCTGCCAGGACGAGCCCGGAGCAGACGCTCAGCACGCCGCCCACGAGTCCAGGTTAATCAGTTGCGGAGGGCAAAGGCCCACAGACTCTGGTCCTTATTCACGGGAGGTATAGACATAGACTGGACTTATTTTTTAGAGACGGGTCTCACCGCGCCGTCCGGGCTGGAGTGCAGTGGTGTGATCACAGCTCGTGGTAACCTGTGACCTCGAAGTTGCAAACGCCATAAATATTTAGTCTTAGCTCTCAGGAACCTCTCTGCTGTTCCCAGTGGAAGCAGTAGCTCTGTCCCCAGAATTAGCTGAGTAAACTAACCTGGCTGCACAGGCATCTCCCCAAACTGAAACATAGAAATGACTCTCCTAACTGCTGGCTGCCGCCCACGTCCAAACACAAACACCCAACGGATGGGCAGAGGGAGACTGGCGGGAAGATGAGAGAGGAAGGGAGGCAGAGAGGGAGGAGCAGAAAGGAAAAGGTTAAAATCATGTATTTCAATGGATGTACATTTGTGCCTCACGTTTCTGAATAAATCAAAGAACAGCAACCCCAGTCCCATACAGTAATTCTTTAAATACATAAAATATTCATGTTTAAGAAAAGAAACTGTTTTGACAGACAACTTTGGCCCATTGAATCAAAGGTAGAAATATAATATTCTCCCTCCTCCCTCTGTCCTCTATCACTTTCTCTCCCCCTGTTTTCT